>JACEGR010006131.1:0-64485 GCA_014170235.1 Listronotus bonariensis
AAATATGTCAAATGTGGTATTTTGCTAAACTTTTTAAAATATCTTTGCAACGGTAAAGTAATATAAAGGATTTTTTCCCTAAAAATAAACTTGATGATTGTCATATTTTCGAAACTATTAAGAAATACATAGATATATCAAATGTGATATATCTTATAGCTTTTAAGGAGGCCTTTTAACTAATGATAAAAAATACAGGGTTTTCTATTTAAAAAAACTAACTTTTTGAACTTTACTTAAAAATTCCTAAAACTTCTCTATTTATATTTCTTTTTTATCTCTAATATCAAGCTAATCACCAGTGCTTGCCAAAATTGACAAAATTTAAAAGGACTGTATCTCCAAAACGAATTAGGTTAGCCATGACATAATCTTAAAATTAAACTTGCTTGAAAAATCAAAATCAAGATTGTGCAATCAAATGTATGTGTTATATCTCTTTTATTTTTTACATACCCTGCAAGGTCAACGACAAGGCGCCACCCTGTAAAGGGTTATTTATTTTAAAATAAACAGGGCAATTTTTAAACTTTCCTGTACTTTTTTAAAAAAACAATTGTAGCCATTTTGTATATCTTTTTTCCGTAGAATTCAAAGAACTAACCAGAAAAACATTTAAAACAAAAACAAAAGAGTTACAGCACGAGTAACGAATTTTTTGAAGTGTATAATATTATTATAATGCATATAATATAATTTAAAGCTGTTCCTCTAATGAAAACCTCATTATAAAACTACTCCAAAAAGTAATAAACCTATTTTTAAAATTTTTGACTTTGACAAATGAGCACCTGTGACCGTGGCAGCCAGGATTTTTCAGGTAAAACTATTTTTATAGTATCATGCAGTTTTTAAACAATTGCTTCAGAATAGCAGAAAATAAACTCAGCAACCCCCATATCACCGAATTCCTCATAAAAATCTCTATCTATTGATATAAAAATATACGGGGTACTCCATTTAATAAATACGTCACTTGTGTTGTAACTCTTTTGTTTTTGTTTCAACTGTTTTAAGGAACACACTTTGCTGTGTCCTGCGCAACCGTAGACATGCGGACCCTATCCAGTTTAGAGGGTCGGATATCCCCTGGGTGGGGACGCGGTCTTAAGTTGTCGCTCATAGGACCGTGGTTCGGAACCCACGTTAAGTTGTAGGTCCCGTCTGGCTGACATTACCCAGACGTAAAAAGACAGGGCGTACAATAAGCCGAGCGGCTTCAGTGCATAGATTATCCCGGCCCTATTCTAAGGTCTAACCCTATACAATTCCTTTTTAGTATCGATCATCCATTGAAATGTGGACTGGTAATCAGTACATGCACTATTTGGAAACTGATGGACGTGTATGCGATACAATTAAAAAGCTTATGAAGTCAGCTTGGAAGCGATTAATGTCAGAACTCGTCCCGCCTGTAGTGGTAAAAGAAGAATGTAGAGTCCCACCGGTAAAATTTAAAGATTATATCCATCTGGGTAAAATAACGTAAAAGTATTACATTTTATTTTTGTTTGAAAACACCACAAGCGGATAGGTACAGCCCTGTGTGTATCAATTTATAAGCATGTGCATTGATTTTTTTTATGATTTTGTCCATTTGTGTTAGCAAACATTTATCATAGAAAAATTATATTGTATATATATGTGAAACAATTTCTTGTATTTTTGTTTAAAATAGCGGATGCTCCAAAAGAATACATTGTAAAAAGAATGGCGACATATTGTAGTAAATGTGCAATGGGGGAATTAAAGTTAAACGTTTAACTAACCAGAACTTACCATGACCTTCAACGTATACCCTGTCTTTAGTTTTTGGTGTTATGTTACTTGATTTTACTCAAATATTTTCTACCGTAGAGTGTAGATGGGGGTCATCGGGTCATGGTTAATTCTGGTTAGTTAAATCTTTTTTAACTCTTTAATTAAACCTGAGACTAATATACACTTAATTTATTATTTCGCGGTAAACCGGTCCAAATCATAAAAAACCTTCACCAAATTTGTAGTTATGTCATGGTAAATTCTTATAAATCGATACACATGGGGATATACCCATCCGCTTGTTAAAACATCTTATACAAACACAAATCGTCATGTCTTACCTTTTTATTTACAATTAAGTATTGTGAGTAACTGCTTACTTGTCAGTATTTTAAATTATCAGTACTATGTTCCCATTATAACTGATATTTGCAAAGTGTTCTGTCGTCTTTTATTCAAATTAGATTTGTTTTCCTATCTTCATTAACATTGTTTGTCGCTTATTGCGAATAACTTGCGAATCTTTGTGAGCTGTTTCTTTAAAAGTAAATCTACTGCGCACATTGTAAGCAGATCCCATTATTAGGGGGCAAAAATATAGTTATAAAACGTATCATTCGTCCCAGGTTCAGTCCTAGCAGGTTTAGCGATTAGCATTTACTTTTGTAGGTTTTAAAGATGTCCTCTCGTGGACCCTCTAAACCCCCACGTAGGGAACGTTACTTAAAAAATGGTTTCATTCCCATTCTCGTATCACCTACAGATGTTATCTGTTACCAGACCCAATTTGAATAAGTACTTTTTATTATACCAGTAATCAGATATCAGACCTGTCGTTTTCAGGTAAGTCCTCCCTATGCCCAGTAGACTGGCTGCAAGTTCCTGAGAAAACAACTTAAGCATAGCATTGATATGGTATATCTGTGTTTTCGATAATCATAGTTTCTCAAACTTTCTTTTGGTTCAATCCTTGGACAATCGCTTGAGAACCTCACCGAACATGCCCGGAAGGCAGGGTACTGTCAGATTTGGATTATTACCACCCGCTACCACCAGTTTATCAACTGCATTATTGCCTTTGATACCAGTGTGTCCTGGTACCCATACCAAATTGACTTTATTGGACTCTGCTAATGTACTGCTAATGTACTGCTAATGTACTACTAATGTACTGCTAATATACTGCTAATGTACTACTAATATACTGCTAATGTATTGCTAATGTACTGCTAATGTACTGGTAATGTACTGTCAGGTTTGGATTATTACCACCCTTTACCGCCAGTTTATCAACTGCATTATTGCCTTTGATACCAGTGTGTCCTGGTACCAATACCTGATCCATACCAAATTGACCTTATTGGACTCTGCTAATGTACTGCTAATGTACTGCTAATGTACTACTAATGTACTGCTAATATACTGCTAATGTACTACTAATATACTGCTAATGTATTGCTAATGTACTGCTAATGTACTGGTAATGTACTGTCAGGTTTGGATTATTACCACCCTTTACCGCCAGTTTATCAACTGCATTATTGCCTTTGATACCAGTGTGTCCTGGTACCCATACCAAATTGACTTTATTGGACTCTGCTAATATACTGCTATTATACTGCTAATGTACTACTAATGCACTGCTAATGTACTGCTAATGTACTACTAATGTACTACTAATATACTGCTAATGTACTGCTAATGTACTGCTAATGTACTGCTAATGTACTGCTAATGTACTGGTAATGTTCTGCTAATGTACTATCAGGTTTGGATTATTACCACTCGCTACCGCCAGTTTATCCACTGCATAATTGCCTTTAATACCAGTGTGTCCTAGTACCCATACCAAATTGACCTTATTGGACTCTGCTAATGTTTTGTGAATCTCTATACACTCTTTCACTAGCTTGAATTTAATTAATGTTGGATGTGTTCGTCCGAGCAGAGTTTACTATGCGGAAGTCGGTTTTGATGAGTCGCCGCTAGTGACAAAGAAATAACGATGAGCTTTGAAAACGTTCACTAACACACAATGGTGGAACAAGCGGCTAGGCTACCGGACTCGAGCGTGATGGGTTTGCACGCTGTGCACCCAATCGTCCAACATCACTTTATGATTAACCAAGTTCCCTTGTCTGGTGCGAATAAAGATCTTGTTTGGCCAATGTAATTCAATACCCGTCGCGACATATAGCCAGGGGAGTAGTTGTTTTTGGTCCTCATGATCGTTCCCCAAAGGAGCCACTAGAATTATTGGATTTAATTGTTATTCTGCACAAAATTTGTAGGACGGCTATTTTATGTATATACAGGTATTGGTCTCTGTATTGCTTGTCCAAAATCCATTTGGAAAAAGCACAAATGAAGGTGTTTATTTGCAAGTTTATTTAAATAGTTTTTGCTGGTTTTTCGTTGGGTAGCCTAATAAAAAACTCAACTAACAAGTAAAAACGGGTGTTTCAGTTAATAATTAACTCTATTTTCAGAGAGTAATAAATAGTTAAGAGGTTTGTGAAATCTCTTGACTATTTCATTAAAGTATTAATAGGGGTGTAGTTGGTTGTTCACTTCTAAAGTTTAAAGGTTTTCTTTTTCCTAGGTTTATCAAATAAAAATTAATGGCTAAAATAGCACGTTAACAATTATTCGGTTTTTAATTGATTGCGGATTTAATCCAAAGAAAAAATCGGTTGTCTGCAAAGTCGGTTTACTGACGATAGTTGAACGTGACAACGTCGAAAGAATCATTACCCTTATCCCGCAATTATCGTTGCTATAAACAATTGACACCAGATTCACTTTTTACTGCACGCTCACTCAAGTAGGAGAGAAGCAGATGTCGAACGCTGTCGAACACGGAGATTGTGCCTCTTTGTCGCTTGTTTCGCGCTCTCGCTTGCACTTCAAGCCTTAAATGAAACGCGCGAGGTACCGCCGCATGAGTCATGTTTTTTGGTGCGTGCAGTCGGGTCTATTAAATTATAATACGTTGTCAGGATAAAAACGGTTATTTTGTAAAATTGGATATTGGTTGACAGATGATTTAGGTTGCAAGCTTTTGGAATATTTACCTATTTATATTTTCTACTATACATAAATACATACTAATTTTTAAATAAATCCACTAACTAATAACTAAAATAAAACTACTAATTAGCAAGCAAATATGTTTAATTTAAAGAAAGAAAAAAACTTGGGGAACTAGCAAACAAATTGTATTTTATAGAACTCCGTATTTGGTTTTCCTTTTATGACTTGAATGTATATCAATAGATGTCGCTTACTAAAGCACGGTTGAAAGCTCAGAGACCAAATTGTTTCATTGCACTTCAAAAATATATATATTTGAAAACTTTAATATATTGGGGATTTAAGGGGTTTAAACTCGGTAACGTCGATAGTTGGCAGCACTATATTCGCGCTCATCTAGCAATCTTGTGTTGACAGAGTCGCTTTTTGGGTTTTAAAAACGTTTTCGGTTTTAAAATCCGTTCTTGCTTTTTCGGTTTTGAAAACTGTTTAGGATTTTCCGGTGTTAAACCCTTTTTGATTGTCCGGTCTTAAAAACCGGTTTACGGTTTTTTGGTTTGGAAAACCGGTTTTCGAATATTCGGTTCACCCGTTCTGACCGGAACCGGTTTTATTCAAATCGGTTACCCGGTTTTGCCAGCCTTACAGAAGACCACTCTTTCCATATATTTTTTTCCATTATGTAGCCCAGCAGTCATCTTCAAATTTTCATTTGTCAATTTCACTCCTAATTATAGTATTTAGGCATAACCTAAGATCTAAACCTGATTATCAGGTAAAAACTATTGTATATTAACTATGGTATTTAAACAAAAGTATTGCCAGACAATATTTAAATAAAAAATATAACCTCAAAGTTTTTGACACACCTTGTATAATGGCAATTTTTTCTTTACTTGCCAGTACTAATATATCACTATTTTTTTGCTCCCATTTTATAAATAAAGGCATGATTTTTTTTATTTTTAGATTTTAGAAAATTATTACAATTTTTGGTACATTCCGTATTATTTAAAAATACATATTTTATCCAACACTTACATATAATATCTACATAATTGATCAGATTTTGAGGATATAAAGTGTACTATAAGTCACTAGTGAGCTAAAGTACCCTTTAGCTCACTAGTGAATTATACAAACCCGTAGTTACCAACAAAATGCATTACAACCAAACAAGCTTGCTTTCCAAAAATACAAAATTTTGTTGCTGGTGTTGACAATGACAAGTAACAAATAATGGATGACGTTTTCAAATTATTTTCGATATTAAAAACGATTTATACGAAAGTGTTGGATAAAATTTTGTATTAGACACGAGAGTTATTACATATAAGTCACTTAAGAAAATTACCTCTCTCGCCCTTCGGGCTCGAGAGTTAAACTTTTCTTGCGTGACTTATATGTAATATCACTCACTTATCTAATAAATAACTATTATTAACTAGCTTAAGAATATATTTAAGAAAATAGGAGTTGCTACTATACAGGGTGTGTCAAAAATTTAAAGGTTATTTTTCTAGTTTTTTTTCTTCACCATAATTTTTAGGCAAATCTGTGGCAATCCTATATTAATTATAAAATAGTTTTTATTCGGTTAACAGATGGGTGCAGGTTGCTTCCTATTCGGATCTTTGACTATATGCTAGTTTGTTATTTTTAAAGATATGCTCTATATGGATTAGGTAGATTCATTTATTCAATTTTTTTTTATTAGGTACCCGTCAAAATCTATCTAGAAAGAATAGGACCGCTTTGGTCCTGGTCCGGGGTATACGAGCTGACCCTGTTCAGCCCTATTGACCCTTATAAACAGGCCAGTCGCCTAAAACAAAATAAAGAGAAACCTCCCAAAAAACCCTAAAAATTCTAAATAAATAACGACGTTTCGGTGGCAAGTCTGCCACCGTTGTCAAGTTAAATTGTTAAAATTTGATATTTTTATTTACAGGGTACATATAATGCAACTAAATTTAGAGTCCCAAAGGATGAGTGGGAGGTGACAATTCCAACTACTGGAAAGTTTAGATCTCAAACACACTTCTATAAAGGTATTTCTGAAAAGTTCTGTTTGGAACACGAAGTAGAAATTCTGGAAGATGCGGAGTAAACGTCTATGTTAAATATAAAATTGTTTATGTAACATTATTATGAATCTGTAAAAAAGTGCATATAATAAATATTTTAAAAATATTTAACTTCACTTATTTGGTTATTGGCTCATTGTATCAAATGCTGATACTGGATAAAATATGGATATACAGACTGGCTACGGATGAGGTTTACAAGAGGACAAATGGCTAACTGCTTGTAAAAAATAAGGAACACAAAGAGAAAATGTTATTTTTGTATACAGGGTTCACAAAAACATGAAAAACATGTTTTTTAAAGTAAACTATTTTTATTTTTAATTTTTAAGCAAAAAGTTATTTAGAATATTTATTTAAAATGGTATTCCAAATTACTTTATTTTTTTACAGGAAATCAAAAGTTTAATGAAACTAACTTTTCCGTTATCAATTTCTTTTAATAAAATAGTACCCATACTGACCCACCTTATCTTGGACACGTTGTATACATACAGGATGTCTAAAAATAGGCAATCTTTTCATATAGAATACATAAAATATTGTGAAAAGTTGATATAAAATATTTTCCTAAAGTCCCTCTTTATGTGCTCTTAAAGGACACCACTGGAATCAATGTTTCTTAAATAACTTTTAGATCCCTTGTGAAGAAAAAGGTAAACTGGGTTTCTTTAAACACCAATCCAACTTTCTCAGGGGTGGCAGTTTCTTTAAACTAACCACTTCTAATTTCGATGTGATTTGTCCACAGGGTGGTTCTATATTTTAATATGATTTGTTATTTAAAGTAGGAACTTTCTAAGCTAAATTTGATACAGAAAAACTACTATTAAAACAATTAAATTTTATTTAAAGCAAAAAATAAATTGATAAATAATGGTGAGTTTAACTAAATAAAGGCTTGAAAAAACGAATAGTCTTTAAGATCTTGTTTCTAAATTACCTTACAGTTTATTGTCAGTAAATTTGTCTAGTCTGCACAGCACATTCACTTTAAATCACTATTACAATTATTGTACAGTATATCTGTTGAAAGTCTCAAAACATTTGGTCTGCAGTGTTATTTTATGTTGTAATGCTCGGGAACAAGAGTTAAAATATAAAAAGTTAAGAAAACCTTGGCGTTTGCACGAAATGTCTTCTCTAAGACAATTTGTACAAACAGTTTGCACAAAACAGTTGGGAATAGCAAAAAGAAAAACTTTTTGATAAGTACTTGGTTAAAAGAGCCTTGACGTTCTCTTTGTAATAGTTGTCCTTTTGACAAGCCTATTACGTAATGTTTGTAACCCTATGTTACTTGAGAACGCCCCAATTAACTTTTGGGGTTGAAACTTTAAGAGAAATCCTTACATTCTCTTAAACTAACGTGAAAAAAGTAACCTCTTGTTACAGGAGTGAAATCGTAATCTACACTTTGGGGGTGAAAAAGAACCCTGGCGTTCTTTTTCTTCAACTTGAGCGCGAGATGTAACCTTTGTTACTACTTAAGCGGTCTCCAGGTAGACACACTTGGGGGAACATATAACGATGTTACGTTAGAGGTATCTGAGTAGACACTGAATTTTGAAAAATAAGTTTTGGGGAGAGACACTGAAATAGAGTTGGATCCAGAGAAAAAGGAAATGGTTAAACCAATAAAAATATAGAAACAAATTAAAACAAATATGGCTTCCATAATTTAGAAATCCTATTGGTCAACTAAAAGAACCAATATCTAGGGTGAAATTATTAAAAGTTATTCTCGAAACTAGTCAAAGCCCCGACAAAGCATGCCGATATCGCTGTGGCGCAAGCCGCCAAAAGCGCGGCCGCGTTTGTGTTAAAGCGGGAGAAGTCCGGCGGAGATCTTCAAATGCTTATTTCTGATAGCGGTATTTCGCCGAAAGGACACATGAACCGGGGTTAAATAAACAAAGAATTTAAAAATAGATGAATATTCTTAGAAGTCAGTATTTGAGGTTTTTAAGAAAGTACATTTGAATAATTTGCAACTTTGTAAGAAAATAGAGAGTTTTCGCAACACCTTGGTATAATGAAATATATTTTTATTATGATAAATACCAGTTAGGACTTCTTAAAATGGTATACTTGTAAAATATTTGCCTTTATTGATTTGAAAGGAGCGGTTTAACCCTTATAGAATAGTAATAATAATTTTTACAGCCTATAAAATAAAGAAATATAAATAATATTTTTAAATAGCCTAAGCCCGTAGTTAAAAAAAGGTTCGATATTGATAAAATGAAGCGTTTTCGAGAACAACATTTTGATTAAATAGGGTTGTATTTAAAAATTTGCTTGTCGGTTCGACTCTTATTTTATGCATAACCTAATGTTTTTCGATGTCCCTACCAAAGAGAATAGACAAGGATAGAGGATCAATCGCCGTTTCGAAAAGTGGCACAATTTGAAGAAAGGGTCTGCGGGATGGCAGGGCATGCGCATACGCACTCCCAATGTCAAAATCGGCGGTATATTCAAAAACATTGATTTATTGAGTAAATATACATAAAACATAATAATAATAAAAAGTGTAAAATGTGGTTTATACTGAAATTTATTAATATTTTAATGACTAAATATTGGTAATTTAGTGCTAATGGTGTATTAAAATCTATTTGGTAGAAGACTATTTTTTTCTTAGATTGGAATAGGGAAATGAGAACTGAAAATAAAAATCTAAATAGAATTATTTCTTGAAAACTAAACTTTTATTGCGAGATTACTTATTTAGCATAAAAAATGGTACTAAATGTAAAAGAAGTGTATAATTTTAAGAAATATATGAAAATAGCATGCTCAAACTTACCAACCAAATAAATTTTAGAATTATGTTGATCCTATTTAGTTGAAAGGTATTATAGTCTATACGTTAATATTACCTACTTATACTAAGAAAAGCGTAGTAGGATTTTAGTTTCCATAGGCCACTGTGCTTGGTCCATTTTATTCGATATCTACATACTTGTTTTTTAGGTATGAGGAAGCAGATAAGATTGTAGGTTTTAATTAACATAGAAAATTTAAGTTTCCACATTACTGGTACTTATTTTGAAATAAAATACTTTTATAATAGAAGCTCAAAAATGCTCGTTATTGCAGAAAAAATCCTAATCCTAAACATCTTTTTTCCACAAATTTTCAATATTGACAAAAATAAGTGTACTTTCCTCGTAATATAAATTTATATTTTTTAAGATCTTTCATATACCTACCACTGAAAACAATTAATATGAAATGGTTAAATTTTTTCGTAAAATTAATAATAAGTTTGCCTCATGGTACGAACTTAAGTAGACACACTCTATATCTTGATTTGTACCTTAACTGGGTCAGTTATTAAGTTTTTTAAGTGTTTAGGCTTTAGTCTTTTTTATTTTTTCGCTTTAGTATAATTTTTATCACTATTAATACTTTTTAAACTGATCATTTGTCTGTCTTTTACAGTTCAAGCAAATTTTTTAAATAGAGAGTGACGCACACAGAAATCCTCTATTGGTTCATTGTGCTTTTACCTCCAGCAAGATATTCATTAAATATATTTTACGGATGTATATAAAATATTAATGTATATAATGTTTTGTTACATAAATAAATAATATATAAAGTGTTTAATTTGTTTTTATTCAAAAAAAAACAACGTAAATAATTTAGAAAATAATTTATTAAAAAACCCATAAATTTCCACAAATTTTGTTTCAATAATTTATATCTATAACAAAGGTCACACGTAAAATCAAACCGAATAAAACACAAAACAAATATACAGCCACAACAATCACAAAACATCAGCCATATTGAACATGTGAAAGTCAAGAGTTTTGACATTTATAACAGCCAATAGCAAGCCGGAAAAACAAACTTTCATGCGCATGACGAGTAATCCCGCTGTGTTAAGTTAACCATCAAACCGGTGAAAATTCGCAAGATATTTGGCTGATAGTATTGATTCAGACACAAAAATGTTACGTAAAAAGTGCGTACTGAAATAAAAAATTATAAATAAATCCATACTTTTAACCAAGCATGTCCTTTTTACCAACGGTAAGCAAGAATAAAATAAAACTTTGACGAGCTCTTTTGGTCGCTGAACACAATCACCAGTCGCAGGGGTGTGCCATTTCTTAATTGGTGGGGGTAAATCAACTGTTTCTCTCCCCTTCTCCATTCTCTTTGGTCCCTACTAAACAAAAACTTGTTTATGTCGAAAACGCTTTAATTTATCGACATTTAATAAGAGAACCTATTTTTGCATAGGATTTAAGCTGCACGAAAATACTTATTACATTTCTGTATTATAAAGGGTGTAAAAATAATAACCACTATTGTGTAAGGGTTAGTTCGCCCTGGATGAACAAATAAAGGTAAATATTTTACAAGGATAACAGAGGTCCGAGCCATTATTTGTGATATTAAAAAAATATTTCATTATACCAAGTAATATGAAAGCTATAAAGTTATTTAAGAAAACCCGATTTCCAGCAGTGTCCTTTAAGGGCAGATATCTCTATAAAGAGCGGCTTAAGGAAATAAGATTTTTAAATATTTCTACAGCATGGGATGAATACTAAAGAAAAAAATGCTATCTACGCCATTGCTTTTTCCAAAAAAAAAGAAAGAAAATTTTTTTTCTTCATTTATTTTGCAACAATATTGATACCCTGTCTTTTTTCTGCGGATAAAGTTGGGTCGCATTCGAATACTCAGTATTCTGAATAGTATTTAGAATACATTTTGCCGGTATTTGAATAGTATTCGAATACATTTGTGTGTTTGATATTCGGTATTCGGCAGAATACTTTTTGGTTAGTATTCGGGATTCTGTATTTGAATACTTTTTTCAGTATTCGAATACTGACGTTTCGAGTATTTGAATACCGGAATCTGTAAGCAGTATTTAAATAGCAAAATTGTCACGAGTAGTATACTAAAAGGAACAAAAAGTAGGGAAAAATGAGAGAAGGACCTTTTTTATTGATTTATTTTTTTGCTTTTCAAATTTTTAATATCGGTTTTCTAGTTTTCGAATCTTTTTTTTCAGTATTCTAATACCGATTCCGGGTATTCGTGAATACCCAGTATTCGAATACTTTTTTCTTCCAAGTATTCCAATATTCGGTATTTGAATACTTTTATTCCGGTTTTCCTATTCGTATTCGAATACCGATTTTCAGTATTTGACCCAACTCTGTCTGCGGATGAGCCGTTTTTGCATAAAAAAAAACGAAAAATAGGGCACTAGCCTACTAGTTTAAAATAGTTTCGCTATACCAAACATGCATTAAAAACTGTTTTTATTTTTTACGCGAAAACGATGCATCGGGCAAAAAAAGATTCTGAGGTCAAATTTGCTGCAAAATAAATTGAAATTTCAAAAATAGTTTTTAATTTGGGAAAAAGCAATAGCGTACCATATTTGTTTTTTGAAAAATCTTCAGAGTACATCCCGTACGGATGCCACTGGTAGAAATAATTAAAAATCTTTCACTTTAAAGCAGTGGCGACGCCAGGGGTGGGAGCGGTGTGCGAGCGCCCAACCTAAGTTGCTCTCGCCCAACCGTTCGCCCAACCTGCTAATTGAACGCAAAAGAGTCATGTTAAAAAAATTTAAATATAAAATAAAATATTCTAATAAAATGTTTAAAAAATTCCAAATTTTTTCCCTCAGTTATGTGTACCTATTTAAAATTTTAATGTATATCATTTTTAACAAAAAAAAAATACAGTTATGATAAACTTGGGCTATTTGGCCGTCGTTGTAGATTTTGTTTCCTGTTAAAGAAATTGGCTTGTAAGTTTAAAACGGCCTTGCCGATTTTCGAAAACAAAGTGGCGTTAAGTAAAGAATTCAAGGACCTTTAAAACGAGGTGCTCTATGACGTCCATTTCTATTTGCAAAAAAAAGTTGCCAATGCCCCTTGAGACTAGACCACATGACCAAAGTTATTTTATTGCCAAAAAGTAGCTTAAGTGACACCATTTTACACAAATTTTACCCGACCTCGATATCTTGACCCATTTAAAAGTTAAGAGGGAGATACATTTTTTAAAACCGCAATGTATGTACAAATTGGAGCTAAACTTCAACTCTAGAAAGACTGGACCGATTTTTAAACATAAAATGGTGATTAATAGAGAATCAAAATGCCTTTAAAACAAAGTGACACATGATCTCTCTTTCCATTCGAAAAAAAAGTGCCTTCTAAACCAAAATTATTTTTATGTCAAGGAGCAGTTTAAGTGACACCCTTTTACCCAAATACCCGATCTTAATAACTTGTCCCATTCAAAAGATAAAGGGACGGGGGGCTCTTTTAAGATTCTCACTGTATACATATATCACTAAAGTTGGTAGTAAGATATACTAAGCAAACAATTTTCTCGAAAACCGTTTGTTTTATCAGAAAAATGCAAGAAACCAAATATTTAAATTTTTCGGTGGCCATTATGCTGGTGTAGCTTAACTTAAAATTGATTTTACACATAAAATTTTGGACATCAACAGGCTTTACCCCCATTAATACACTCCTATGGTGGAAGAATCTTTATTACATTAATGTCTTTTTACCTTCTTTAAGACATACAATAAATACAACTTTTAACTGATAGGGATGTACAAATTTTCGTGAAATTTGATGCGAAAATGTTGCCACAGTTTTTTAACCCAATTTGCCATGATTGCAGGTTGGAGGGGTTTTTGTTTTCAGTTTATGGAACCTTAAAAATTGGCTTTTAAAATATTTGGACTGAATTTTAAAACGTCCTGTATTCATATAATAACAATATTGCACTGAACATTTTACTGCCCACCCTCTAAATTTCTCTGTCGGATATCGCCCAACTTAAAAAAGCTGGCTCCGCCACTGCATTAAAGAATGCTCATTGGTGCTGAGTAGGTGCGTGCCAAATTTTTAGAAAATATCTCGAACAGTTTTAACGTTGGGATAAGAATACGATTTTTTTCCTTAAACTTTAACACCCTGTAGCTCAAAAGTTAAGAGGTTCAGGACATATGTTAATATAAACTTTTCTTCCTAAAATGAGCTAAGAATCATATTCTGTATCTTTAAGTATTAATTAAATTACACCCTGTATAAATTTCTTTATTTAACCATAATGTTTTGTTTACTACAACACATATTAAAAATAATTTTCTTTGGAAATATCAAAAATTGTTTCGCAACACAATACATTCTCATCCTTTTCATTAAAAATCTTTAAGTAGCTTCTGAGTTTTCCATTTCCTCCTGGTATGATAATGTCGTTTTTATTTACTTCAAAACCTTTCAATGTATATTTGCCCTAGAATTTATAAAAACAAATATCTGATGTTTTAGTAAAGTATGTCCTAAAAGTTTTGGCACAAAACTCATTGTCTTTAATTTTAACAACAACAAAATAATATCAAGTTGCCTTTAAAAACAAAAGTTTATTTACTTTATTTACTGTCAGTTGAGATTTATTGATTTTGAAGTTTTCGTTTTAAGATGTCGTATAAATTAGAAATAAGAAAAAGTATCTACAAGTTAGTTGGGCGGATACCCAAAGCTGAAATCTGTCGAATATTCCAGAATGAAAACATTTCACGCAGAACCATTTATAGAACAATAGCGGAGTGCGAGCAGGGAATACCATGTCTGAATCTCCCAAAAGTGGAAGACCACGTGCATTTACCGCACAGAGGTCAGAGAGATTGGTGAGAAGAGAAACCAGATTGGAATGTCAACGAGGAGACTAGCTAGGCAATACAGATCTTCTAAGAGTACGATATCGTTGGAATTGAGGAGGAATGATCTTAAATATCGAAAGAGACGTAAGTGCCCCAAATACTCTCAAGCGCAGCTTCTTCGTTAAAACCGATAAATATTGTGTGCCAAAACTTTTAGGACATACGTTACGCTAAAATTAAATAAAAAGGGTCAAGTAAGGTAAAAATAAGGCATTTGATTCTTTGGTAAAATGAAACAACTATTTTATATATAAAAAAATAGATATGTATATATTTTTTAAATTTTAATTATAAAAAGGGTGACTATTTGGTCGTCAACAAATAGGCCCATAAAAAAATTAAATCATGTATTAAAATAATATTGTTATAATTGGTTATATTTAGACGAAAAAATTAGGACGAAAAAGCTTTTTAATTCGCCTTCTTAACTAACCGACACGATTTATGTCCATCCAAATCAAATATACACTTTTAATTAAAACCACATTTGAAGGTTTCAATTAAAAGTGTAAATTAAAGTTGGGAGAACGTAAATCGCGTCGGTTTCTGCCGACCGAAAGCCCTAGAAAACCGTAGCTTTAAAGTTAGGATTCCTAGGACTTTCGGTCAAAGGAAACCGACGCGATTAACATTAGCCCAAATAAACTACTCACTTAAATGTGGTTTCAATTAAAAGTGTATATTTAATTTGGGCGAACGTAATTCGCGTCGGTTTCGGCTGACCGAAAGTCCTAGGAAACCGTAGCTTTAAGCTTAGGTTCGAAAACCAAGACGTTGAGGACAAATTTTTGTATGAAGTTTTTTCATATTTTTTTAAAGTAAAATTTAAAAATAAAAAAAAGGTGACTGAAGAATTTGATCGTATCGATACGACATGATCTTGCCGAAAATTGGTGTTTATTTATTTACGCGAAAACCGTACATCCAATAAAAAATAGTCAGTAGGTCAAATTTTTTCCAAATAATAAGAAGTTAAAAAATATTTGTATTTGAAAAAAATGCAGTGGCGTACCAGTTTTTTATTAAAAATATTAACCTTAAACCCCTCATGGACGACACTTGTAATAGTTTTTTTGTATGCTAAAAAGTGTGTTTTGGTGTATAGAAGGCGTCCCCCAAATTTGTTTAAAATATCTAAATTGGTATAAAAGTTATTATAAAAGACACAATTTCTAAATAAAATTTAACACCCTGTAGTTCAAAAACTAAGACGTTCAGGATATTGTTTATATAAAGTTTTTTTCATACTTTTTATTGTAGAATTAGACCTAAAAGTTTTTTGGATAAGTTGTGTAACACTTTGTATAGAAATGATCCCAGAGATAAAAGTTTCTTTAGAAACTAAAATTTAGTAGTATGTGTGTGAAGTGCAAGTATTTATTGAAGATGGCCATGAAATGTCGCAACTAAAAGTATTATTATGAGTATTTGACAGTTAGAGCCAGTTTCATTATATTTGGTTACCACTAACCATAGGTTTGTTACCATAGAAACAACGAAAGTGATGGTAACCATATATTGTGAAACAGGGCATTAGTATGTCAGGAAATTTCATGACAGTCTTTGATAAATACTTATTATGCTAAATTTTGATTTTTAAAAAACTTGCTTTTATCTTTAACTAACCATAGCATTTGAGTGTAGGAACATGATATATTTAAAAGTCTTGTTGGTCTTTTAGTATCTTTGATAATATACAGGGTGTTTCATCACCAATATCCAATAAAACAAACATTACAAAACTTACACATATTTTATTGATAATATTCTAAACTACAAATAATAAAAATTTTATGACTTAAAAACTATGTTGTTCAAGTAAAGTCCCTCACGTTGCTAAAAAATTATAAATTTGAAGCTTATGGCGTTTATTTTTCGCACAATGTTTTGTTTAGTCTGGTCTTATATGGTTGTGGTCTACTATGGTTGTATTATCTTCATATACCCTTGATTTTAGGTAACTCCACAGAAAATATACATTTTAGTCGTACATTGGAAAACAGGGAAGGCTAAAGTCAAGACTATATAAACTCAGAAAAGGCCGGTAATTTTTTGGGGCATCGCACGAATTTAAAGCAAAATACGTAATATTTGCATAAATGCAAACAAAAATTGTGTATTGCTGCATTAATGGATAAATTTATGGGGAGGCTAAGCCTCCCTTGCGTCCTCTGACGAGCCGCCAGTGCATTTTGGAGTAAGATCCGGATTCCGAGGGGGCCACGAAATAACACCACTTTGTGAGATGAGTCTAAAAGTCTTCCAGGAAACATTTTTTATAACAAGTTTATGGATACTGTTGCAGTGTGGCAGGTGCTCAATCTTGTTAAAATAAGTTCGTAGAATTGTGTTCTTTAAAGTGTTGAAGAGCTGGAACTAAGAATCCCTGTAGCACCTCACAATAGCTATCAGCTCTCATCGTCACAACAACTCGTTTTTCTTTCTCGAAAAAATATGGACAAATAATTCCACTTGCTGATATTGCAGTTCACACAACAAGTTTAGGAGAACGAAGAGGACGTTGATGTTTTTGTCGGGGATTGTCCACTGACCAAAATCGTCAATAAACGCCATTCTGCGAGCAACTTGTCGCCAAGTCTTTAATCCGAATTAAGAATGTCAGCACCGTGAGAGACGTCCCTTGGACAACATATTTTTTAAGTTATAAAAATTTTCATTATTATTTGTAGTTTAAAATAATATCAATAAAATATGTGTAAGTTAAGTAATGTTTGTTTTATTGGATATTGAAACTGCTCATACAGTTACTCTGTATAATTAAATTAAATTCTATAAAATTACACTAGGGCTAAATTTTGTTTACTGCATTTATACCTTTTTGGCCTTACAAAAATCATCCATTTTTGGTGTAATGGATTTCATCATTTTGTCCCAAGCTTTTGGTACATACAAGTGCAAAAGGGAGCACAAATTACCCTCTTGGGTATAAACATTCGAGTCCCAGTCTCCATCGTTGTATCTATCAACTGATAAGGAGTACTGAAAAAGGAAGTTGTGTATAATTTTGGAACATTAAAAACTATAAAAAGAAATTTTGCTCTACGTGGCAACGTCGATTTATCCCCTCGCTCTGTGATAAAGAGCCGTGGCCGACAGTACGAGATCATGATACAAAGATTACAAAAAGGTAGGATCAGCAGCGATTCCAAATTGGTTCACTTTGCGCATGACGTAGCAACGTGACTTATTTAGGCGCAATATTCAAATTTAGGTTCTAAGAAAGGCACACGTCCATCAATTGACAGAGGCTTGGTTTGGTACACCGATGGCTCAAAGACGGATAATGGAGTAGGTGCTGGTGTATTTGGGGCAAGGCCCAAAGCGACTTTCAGCCTCCCATTAGGGAGGCAAGCCGCTGTATACCAGGCAGAAATATATGCTATTACGTTCAAGAGAATATGAGAAGAGGGTATCACAACCACATCATTCACATTCTCTCAGACTGCCAGGCTGGTCTTAAAGCCTTGGATGCCCATCGTATAACATCCAAAATCACGATGGAGTGCCTAAATAGTATCAAAGAGCTCGCCGCCAGGAACAACATGATAGAACTTCTGTGGGTTCCTGGACCCTCGGGAATAGAAGGCAATGAAACAGCAGATGAACTAGCAAGAGCTGGCTTGTCTAGAAGGTTCAACGGTCCAGAGCCAGTACTTGGACTGTCCAAAAAGGTGACGAAAACAACGATAAGCAGATGGTCTCAACAACAACATCTTGCTCGTTGGCATACATCACCTGGCCAAGGAGACACTGGGCGATCCTTCCAAGGAACTAAGAACTCCAGCTGGAGCGCATTCAGCTAACACAAGTAGTAGGACTTCACACAGGACACTGTCAGAAGTCCTACTACTAAGGAAACACTTGCAAAAAATGAGCAGTTACAATGGACCCATAACATGCAGGCTTTGCGGGAAAGAGGAGGAACAGCTTTATACATAATATACAACTGCATTGCATTGACACGCAAAAGACAAAGTCTATTTGGGAACATACATAGCGGGAACCCGCTCTCGCATGAACATCTTGGCAGAAATCTACTAAACCTGATAAAGGGCAGTGGACTTATGTTACAAGGGCGGGGTGCACAATAAGCCAATAGGTTGCAGTGCAAAAATGGTCAAATGACCAACCCCGCCCCAAACCAACCAACCAAGGCTGCAATGATATGTCAAGAAATATCTTTTTAACATAATATTATTGTTAATCTAAAAATATAATATTTGATGTTAACTAGCTTAAAATGTTATTATGAGCATAAACGAAACTTACGTAATAAACCATTGCTTAAATCACTCAAAAACTAATTATCTTATACCTAACTAGTTTTAAAGTCACAAACTGTCAAACAGCAACGTAAAACGGCAAACAAACTCTTGTTTTACAAATTTAGTCACATTACTACGTCAGAGACAGTGGTCACGCCATGCGCAAGATCCTATCTTTGTTTTTTCATGGTATAAGATAATAATCTTGTCTATGAGTACGAATATGAGTTCCACTGTGTAAAGACAGAAACAGTCATGGGTAACTGACCTTACACATTTTTCTAGTTTAGTTCAAATGTATTGTAACAAATAAATAGTCTTAAAAGTTTGTCAGTCTTTGCTTTAGCGTTAGAAGTTCCGAACTAGTCACATATTTGACAGTCCACAGGTAATTTACCCAACAAGTTGATCTGATGTGATTTTCGATATGGTAAAGACTGACTTAACCAAAAATTAAAAAAAAATTAATGTGTACTGGGTTTTTAAAGGGCCTAATTTTTAAACTTCCCTGTACTTTTTTTTAAACGAATATAGCCATTTCGTTATTTTTTTTTCGTAGAATTCAATAGGCCAATCAGAAAAATATTTAAAACAAAAACAAGAGTTACAGCACGAGTGACGTATTTTTTAATGGAAAAACCCGTATACTTTTATATCAATGGATAGAGATTGTCACGAGGTATTCGGTGATATTATTGGGGTTGCTATTACTTCTATTTTTTAATTACCTTACTGGATTTAAATTAAAGTTGCTATATTCTCGCGGGATTTTTACGGCACAAAATAAATCCCTGAAAAAATTCACTGTATTTCATACATAGTATATCTTATAGTCTATGATCCGGTTAAATAAATGGTCTCCTCGTCCTTTTTCTGATGAAGTTTTTTTTTAAATAAAACCTAATAATAAATAAATTTCCGGGGTTGGCAAACCATATTGTGGGCTAAAATAGTGTAATTAAAAATTAAAAGAAAAAAATATGACATAAATAAAAAGGGATGTCCATGTCTACAGCCGAATCTTGTACTTTTATGACGCACGCCAAAGTCATTTTAAAAGTGACGTTTTGTACATGCCGTGTGCAACCATTGCACACGGTGTGTGCAACCTTTGCACACTCTTACCTGAAAGATTAAACGTTTACATTTACTTTACGACTGGTAAGGTAGAAGGACACCTGTTAATAGTATTGTTAAGGTTGTCTTATTTTCCTTGTTACCGTGTAACATATTTGTCACTGTCATATTATTTGAAAAATAATTTTACCTAAAAATCAGATTTCCCTTAATTTAGTGTTTTTGTCACCTAATATGGAGCACACTAGTGAATCTAAAGACCCTTTGGAAATAGCGAAGCAAGCTGCAACTATATCATTGAGCTTATACCACCTGAAAAATCACGAGAGCGGTATAAAATTGCCTATTATAAGTTTATGGCTTGAAAAGACACAAAAAATATCAAAATCTTCTCTGAAAATGCGGCGTTAGTCTTTTTTGAAGAACTTTAAAGAAATATAAGTCATCCACACTCTGGTCCGAATACTTAATGTTAAAAAGTACGCTGAATTTAAAAGAAAACGTCAATCTGGGTAGTTACATGAATCTGGTTGCTTTCCTTAAAAGAAAATCAGAAAATTATATTGCAAAGAAGTCAAACATTCTTACAGAAATGGATTTTTATCTGTTCCTATCTACTGCTCCAGACGAAAAATATTTGCTTGTTTTAGGGTATTTTATATAAGATAATAATAATTTATTAAATTAGGGGCTCATAGCATATTTTAACTGTAAGACCGTTGTAACAATTGAATTAACATGAGTTCGTAGGCGGGACGAGCTTTGTATATTAACGATTGAGGATATTAGAGACTTCGATTCAGCATTACTAGTGAAGATAAAACGAGAATAAATTACCTAGATTGTTTACCATTACAGGTACTTTTTATAAAATATGCAAAAAATATTGTTCCGTATCACCTCGTATAAAAAACACGTGTCTTCGTTTTATACCATTATTAACAATGGAACGTAACTATGGTTACAACAACGACACTTGTCAATGTCTCGAAGCTTACAGTACAAAAGTCGAATCTATACTAACTGATCGGAGGTTTCCCGTCGCCCTTATATATTATGGTGAAAGAGTAAAGAATGATCTAGAATCTTGGAGAAATATCGCGAAAATTCCATAGTACAGGATGGCATAAAAGTTTTCAATGGATAATTCGGGCGTTTTCGGTAAACTTCGAAAGTTATAAAAGAACTTGGAAAAATTAAGGTAAATTATTTAAATAAATTAACAAACTAAATTAAATGATCCTAACTCTCTAAAATTCTCTAACCTAAACACATTTTTGAAAGTCTGTAACAATATCTTAGCCTTCGTCCCCAAAATATAACAAAATAAAGGTTTTTTCCTAATTATTGCAACGGCAAATGCACGAAACAGGTTGTTGGTATTAACAAAATAGAAAGCATGGCGAGAAAAATAGCTAAATTCCTGAATTTGCCGAATCTAGAAAACAGCAGTGGTCACTGCTTTCGGCGATCATCGGCCACAATATTAGTTAATGCATTGATTTGATGACTTTAAAGCGCCATGGGGTCTGGAATTCCAGTGCTGTTGCAAAAGGATATATTGGCGACTTGATTGAAAACAAACTACAAATATCTAATAAAATAATGGAGCCTGTAAAGGCATCGTCGAGCATCATTCCCTCGAAATCCATGTTTCAGTCTTTGCCAAGAAGTAACATAGTTCAGAGTTCACATTTATCAGAATATTCTTTGAACAATATTGAAAATCGTCATGAGAAGAAAAAAGACCTTGCAATAATGAATGTGGAAAACTGTTCGAATATTACAATTAATTATAACCTCAATTAATATTTTATTGTTATTTCACTAATTTACATAAACTTGTTTAATTATTATTGTAATTAAATAATATTGTTGAAAAATTAAATGAATTAACAACTAATTTTTATTTTTTGTGTTTGTAGTTGTTTTGTGCAGTCGAAAAAAGTATAGTGTGCAACACGTTTGAAATCGCCTCATTGCACACTCGTATGACTTACTAACCAGAACTATCACATCCGTGTGCAAAGAGCCTTTTTCAAAACTTGTTACACAATATACTATTTTATCAATATATAGGGATTTTATTAGTACATAAAACTTATTTATCGGGACCACAGTGGAAACTGAGCTACTACTATCCCATAACAATTTTAAATTTAAATTATCCTCGATAAAATAATAAGATAACTTTTTTATTATTTGTGGGTTGGTCCGCTCTCATTCTCAACGCCTCAACTTTACTTACACTCCAGTCTTCTGTAAAATCATTTTTTATATCCAGAGTCATATCCAATGCCTTGTATTCATCTGAATCCACATTGTTTAGTACAAACGTCAATTCAATTGGTTCTTCAGCGTCAGTTTCACACTTGTCCAAATTAGTAATCTTCATATGAGATTTAGATAATATTTTTGTGCTGAGTTGGCACATAAAAACAACAAAAAAGGGACTAAAAGTATGGTGTGCTTCATGTTTAAGTAGGAAGTAATAAATGTGTAATTTTTTTTTGATTTATTGCTTTAAAATTGTTATTTTATTTAAAAAATAGTTGTATTTAATTGAACTACTTTGTTTTTTTTCGATGTTTTAAGTATAAAATGGTTATTTCGTGTTAGTTTAATTATAGTTATTCTAATAATTGAAGGTTTTTTTTTGCAAAAACAATTAATGTTTTTGTTCCTAATTTACAAAAAAAACTGATGCTTATAGAACTTGGAAATAAATTTCTAAATGCACGATATATAAACATGGTGTCCGGAGAGGTGAGTTCAAAAATGAAAGGTTTTATAGAGTGAGCCAAAATAATGTTAGTACTTTAACCTATTTTAATTATAACTTTAAAATTGTTGCTACAGCGTCAATGATATTTGGGCAACTAAATAATCTAACAATTTTGGTATTAAAAAAATTGGGGTTGCTACCAAACGAGGTGTGTCAAAAATTTTGTCGTTATTTTTTTAAATTTAAATATAGCCTTGACTATAATATTTTAGGCAAGCCTGTGGTAAACGAGGGTTTTTGGGGCGCTAATCACGACTTTTTTTTGGAAACGTTTCGTTCTCGAGATATTCATCATCAAAGTTGAAATTAAATTCTTAGTTTCACTCTATTCCGCCTTCTTTTTGCACAAAATTCTTGATATAACACCTAACAGGCACACAATATTATATAAACATCTTTAAAAAATAAACTTTTTTTTAGTTACACGTTTTTTTCATTAAATTCCAAATCTTTTACCCCTAAAACGCTACAACCATGCATACACCTATGTGTATAATGGTTTCAGACATGGCGACTTGATTTAAAGCAAACTTTTTATATTAATAAAGAAAGGCTAAAAACCAATAAGAAAAACATGTTTTAAAAAGGGTTTTTATAGTTAAATAAAATATTGTGTGCTAATTTAGTGTTACATCAGTAACTTAGTGCAAAAAAAAAGGGAATTATAGTAAAAATAAGAACAGTTTGGCCATGATGACGAATATCTCAAGATCGAACCGTTTCCGAAAAAAAAATAGATTCGTGATCAGCGCCCCAAAAACCAAGGTATAGCAAATTTCGTCAAAATCGGAGTGGCCGCAACTTTCTAGACAATTACCTAATTTTGTTTCTTGGATATATACACATATTTAAATATTTTATTTTAAGTTTGTACTCGTCTACCATAGAAGTCCCTAAAAATTAAACCGGTTTAGATATTGGGTACTTTTTTTGTCTTGTATAATTTTGTATACGAGAGTGCTTTGAAGCACTAATCTCAACTTGAATTTTGTTTTTTGCTGGACCCTCTTTGACTAAACCTTAAAACTGCACGATATTTTTTGCGTTATTATCTTTCTTCTTAAAACTACTTTGACACAACAAAACTAAATCAATTGGTATTTGATTTATTTTATCATAAAACCAATTAATTTTGGTGTAACTAGTTTGAGGACTCAATTTATACACTGTTATTTCACTTTCGCTGCCGTAGCAGTTTCCGTTCAGTTAAACTTGGCGTGTTGTGCCATTTGTAAACGCCGTTGCCTCATTTGACTTGATCAAGTTATCACCTTTGCCTCTGGTCGTTTGCAAACGTTCGTGATCTTAGAAAATTTTATGCTGAAAATTTTTGACTGACCTCATATTTGCAATCAAAACCACAAGAAAAACCTTCCAATTTCTGCAAAACAACACTATACAGAACTCATTATTTAGTTTTGGTTTATCAAAACTAAAATAAACAAAAGTTTAAAACACCACTGAAAAACACGAAGACTCGCTAAGCACAAATGTTCTTTTGTGCTTAGCGAGAATACCAAATGACTAATAACGGTCGACCGTAGATGAGAGGTTGGTTTTTGGGCAGCTGACGGCGTCAATTTTACCTGGCGTTTACAATCGGAAAATCCCAAATTATCATGAGTGTGGCCCTGTTGCTATGTAGGTAAACATTTTCAGTGTTCCAACCACTATATTTATTAAAATACTGCAAATTTTGTCAATGTTGCCAACACTATATTGGATTTTAATTAAAAAACACTAACTTTTATGAGAACTGCGCATGTGCAAAGGTGTACAGCAACTCTCCCAGTGTGGGGTCAAAAATTCGTGCGCAGGTCTATTGAAAATATATGGGGAACATTTTCTATTAGCTATCCGCTTTATTTTTCAGATCATTGGTGGCAACATCTTTGTTTAAATCCTATATTAAATATAAAAAGTTTTTATCTGGTAAACAGATGAATGCAGGTCGCTTCCTGTCAGGTGATGGCCTGGTGTGTAAAGTGCTGGGTCGTTGGGCGCACAACCGACGTGAGGTGGGTTCAAATCCTGCTGTTGCCAGATGGTCAGAAATTTGGTGGGTAGCTCAACAACAAACGGACAAAGAGCAAAATGTATCGAAGCTAGTAGCCAGCAAGGACTTAAGCGCCTGAACATAATTTGTTATGTCCGGAGCAACCATAGCATATATACCCTACATTTAGATCCGCAGGGGCAAGAAGGATTTTTCGAATTTTTACAACCTTGCGCAGTAACAAATCGGGGGTGTACAAACATGCGCATATGGAGAATACAACACCAGCACACCGTGCCCTCCGTCCGCGGTTCCGACCTTGACGATCATTAGCCGTATTCCGAACGGAAAACCCAGACAGGCGTCGATAAATTCTTTTTGATAATGCGGATAGTTTGGCGCCTGCGCGTCAAACCTCAAGGATGAGTGCTATCCAAGCGCACATATACATTTTTTGCTCATTACTATGCCGAAACTGGATACTGGATATAATACGGATATACAGACTGGCCACGTACGGGGTTTACAGGAGGATGGCTAAAAAATAATTTTTAGACAAAAATTTATTCTTAATAAAAATCATTGCTTTTAAAAAAATATATGAAACACGAAGAAAAAAATTTAAATTTTTTATACAGGGTGCACAAAAACATGAAAAACTTCTTTTTTTCCAAGAGTAAAGTACCTGATTTTTTTTTTATTTTTAGCTTACTTTAAAAAGGAGGAGGTTTTTAATTCGCTTGTATGTTTTTTTGTGTGTATGTTACGCGGTTACTCCAATCAATTGTGGATCAATTTTAAAAAAATCTTTCTGTATTTGAGAGAGTGCACTTCCGCATTGGTCCCATAAAAATAAGTTAGGATCGCAAGAGAGAATGGTACTAGACCTATTGTTTTTCTCTGTCATACGTTGTTCGTGCGGCAACGCTGCCTCAGAATCGACAAACTTAAGGTAAAATGTATCCTTTTACTGAACTGAAAGAGGTACTGGTAGGTTTTTTTGTGTATGTTAACCGATGGAATAGTAATAATAATAAATAAGGAAGCGACAAATCAAGTAAAAAGCGACAAATAAACACTTGAAAAAAAATAAACCGATAAAAAAAGAAAATATAAAACACGTTAAAAAGTTAAAAATAATAAATTTAAAAAAAATGAAGTCAAGTAAAGAAGGAACAGTTTAAAAATGTAAATCCGGTGCTCTTTGACAAGAAAAAAAATCACAAAAAGTATAAAGCAAATAAATTGGCATGCTTGTCTTTGCGGCCGCCTTTGCTATATTTCTTTTATGATATGCCGGTTAATGCAGCTGGTCATCGCACTATGGGATAGAAATTAATTTTTTAGTCAAAATTCTGAAACTTACCAATCTAACTTAAAATGAGGTGATTTTTACTGGAAAAATATTGAAAAAGAATATTATAAATTATTACAAATGCTTTTTGGAAACCTAAAACTTATTATATGTTATTATAAATTTACACCCCCTTAATATTATTATTTTTTATTGTACAAAATAAACTAAAATATCAGCTTGTTTGGTTAATTCGGTAGTATTCTAATCAGTAATCTGATGGTTATTATCTCATATGATATACACGACAATAGGTATGATTTTTTAAAATGGAATACCGTGAATATTATATCACCACCAAAAAAATCTTTTAAAATGCTCTAAAAAATACTACATTTGATGTGTCTATCTCAATTAGTTTCGGAAATATGACCATCCACCTCTGAAAAATAATTTTCAATTATTCTTAGAAGCGTAATAGAGATACATCTCCCCAACTTTCTTTATTTTTTAACTTATAAAATAAATAAAAACCTTGTTTTGTTGGGTAGATTCTGTAGAATCCATATCTTTTATCAGAATTCTTTTATCTTTTAGGATATACAGTGTAGGACAAAACATATTAAATTTTAAAATGGAAAACCTTGTAAACTATAAAAAATCTTGTATCAGTCCTTACACTCAGAAGTAGCAAAAAGTAGGAAGGCAATTATAAGTACAAAAACTGATAAAGAAAAAGGTAAAAAATCTTTGACAAAAGTAGCGAGACTTCGCGAGACTGAATCGGAAACACAACAATAGCTCTTATTATTTAAACTCTTTTACTTGCTTTAGTAATCAAGGGTAATAATTAACTAAGGAGATTAAATGTTGTATATTTATGTTTACTTAAAATACATTTTCAAGTTTCGTATTACCTCAATAGAAGTCGTCATATCCTTTTATAATTTTGCGTACATGTAGTTTGGAGTATCTACTTTGAAATACACAGCATGAGCCATTAAAATTTCAAATTTGCTTTTTGGCGAAAATAATGGATTTCTATCCCATAGTGTATTGGCGCGTGGCTGTAAAGGGTAGCGGCGCCTTTGTATAAAATATTCCGATTGCAGGCGACCTTTTTATGTTTTTTTGTATTATTTTCAAAGGGTACCGAATTTGCGCTTTTAAAATGTTCTTACTATAACTAGATTGACTTTATTTTCTCCAGTAGCGCCTTAGTGGGCACCACAGCCAATATTATTGAGAAAGTAATGAACGCCATTAGCTTTTTATGTAGTTTTTATTTCTTTCCTATAAAGAAAGTGAAAGTGATTTTAGTGTCGTATATTTTTTCTTACCTGGCTTCGTATTTAGGGTATTTATGAAATAAGTACCGGAATTTAAAGAAAAAAATAAAATCCTGTATGTCTAAAACGAAGCAACTTTAAATATATGTTTATAAAAACTCTTCTTTATAAAATAACGTGTATAACCCCCTTTAAACTTTCGTACCGTAGTTAGGAATTACCCTGTATTTTAACTTAGAAACAAGTCATTTTTAGGCCACCCTGTACATCCAACATACAAATATTTTTTAGAAATGTTTTCTCACAAGCAGGTCTTTTTATGAAGAGGCATATTTTTTCGTAAAGTTGATATTTAAAAAGTTTTCCATTTGGTAAGATCTTCCGAAGACACGCTGTAAGTATTATAACGTATTTCTCAGGTAATGGTAAGGTATAAAATAAAACTAAATAAAAAAACCCACCATAATTGCTATTATCCTATATAACTTTCTACATTTAACAATAATGTTTTGTTAACTCCAACACATTAAAAATAGTTAAAATTTTTCTTCAGAAACTTCAAAAATTGCTTGGGAACACAATACATTATCATCATTTTCATTAAAGATCTTTAAGGTGCTTCTGACTTTTCCATACATTGCTGGTATGACAACTTCATATTTAGATATTTCATAACCTTTCAATGTATATTTGCCCTACAATTTATAAAAGATTGGGTAAAAACAAATAATCTTATGTTATAGTGCGCTAAAAATAAATAAATATATTTTTGTTTTTTATAAATACAGTGAGGTTCTAAAGCCCGTAGCCCCCTTCTAACTTCTGAACCGTTTGGTATATTTTCATGAAATCTGAAACTATTTTATGACTAAGATCTGCAATTTTTACATATCAATGACAGCTCTAAATGTCAAGGTGACAGCTGGGCGCGAAATTTAAAGGAAAGTGGCACATCATTTTAAAGCTCCTGACAGGTACTTTACAACCCTAGAATATAAAGTCAGTACGTTCACCTACTACGATCTGGCGGTACTTTCTAAATACCTGATTTGGATGGCCATATTTCCGAAACAATAAATGTTTGCCTTTCTTATTAGTTCTTTAAGCAATTTACAGTGACGTGTTTTATAAGTATACTCTTGGTCCCCATGCAACAATAGTATCTATGTATCTATGTACAGGGTCTTTCCCCATATATTGACCCCCCTACAGCGGTAATGCGAAAAGTTTTAAAAAAATTTTAATACAAAACTTTTGGGGTTTTACTTTAAATTTTTGAATCCGATGTCAAAATTTTTTTTCATTTAGAAACGTCAAATTTTGACAGATGATCAATTTTTTCTTATAGAACACCCTGTATATGACTTCATAGTTAAAAAGAGCCGAATTTTCTGATTTCAAATATATATAGTTTAACTATGTTTTATTAAACCGTTTCGGAAATATCGGGCTCCAAACTTTAAAAAAATAATATATTGAAGATCTTGGTAGGCGCTGCATTGTTATTGTTTGACATTTATTAAAAAACAAATCATTCAGATGACATTGTCATTTCTTGTTTGTTGACCCATAAATGTTAAAAAATGCCGTACAGTGATGAAGAAAAATGTGACATCGTCCGTATATTTTATAAAAATAATAATAACGCTAATGCCGCCAGAGAGGAATATCGTCGAACCTTTCCTTTACGTGCCATTCCGGCAAAAAATATGTTTAAAAATATAGAACGAGCATTTCGCATCAGGAAAACTCTACGAAGAAAACGTCGGACAATTCTTGTCGATCCAGAAGATGAATTACATATTTTGCTATATTTCGAAGGTAGGTAAGTTTTTACTAATTTTTGAATACATTTAGATCTACGCTATCATGTTCGGGCCTTTGTCTCCCTCAAATTGCCCATCAAAAATGTTGAATTTCTTTTAGAACACCCAAATCATTCCATAGAAGATGCCAGAATTTACTTTGATCGATCGGCCAAAAAAATTATTCAACTTTAAAAAAGTATAAATATTTTGCTTATCGAATATTACCTGTTCAAACTTTAAGTGTAGAGCAAAGAAATAAACGGGTGGAATTTTGTCAAGAGATGCTAGTGCTAAAAGAAGAAAATAATAACTTTTTTAAAAAAATTTGTGGACCGACGAGTACACCGAGTGCACCTTTACAACCGCGGGCATTTACAATCGAAAAATGTTCGCTTTTGGTCAAGAACAAACCCCCGAATAACAAGGGAAATTAAGTTTCAAGGGCGGCAATCTCTACATGTATGGTGTGGAATTTTAAATGACCAGGTCATAGGACCTATTTTTTATAACGGCAACTTGACGGGAGACAGATACCTAGAGATGCTTACTTATCAAATTGAAGCTAAACTTGAAGATCTACCCATAAGGCAATACGAGCAAATAGTTTGGCATCAAGATGGTGCCCCACCGCATAATGTGTTACCTGTTTTGAGATTTTTAAATGAAAGATATAACCTGTGGATTGGACGAACTGAGCCAATTCGTTGGCCACCAAACTGTCCAGACCTGACACCTCTTCATTCATTTCTGTGGGGTTACCTGCAAAATAAAGTTTACGAACAGAGAACTGAAAATGTCGAGGAGCTCCGCAGAAAAATTATTGCCGCGATAGATGATATCAATCAAAATCATAGACAATTTATAAGGAATACAATACACAAAATTGAGCAGGATTATATAAACTGTATTGACAATGGTGTGGTCATATAGAGCAGTTATAGTTATAATTACATCTAAATTAAAGTTTAAGAATTGTTAAAATAATGTATCCTTGTCAACAAAAAGATGCTAAATATCACCTTAGTAATAATAAATCTTCTGTTTTTATTGTTTCTACTCAATTCATTTATCTTAAAAAAACGCCAAACAATAACAATGCAGCGCTTACCAAGATCTTCAATATATTATTTTTTTAAAGTTTGGAGCCCGATATTTCCGAAACGGTTTAATAAACATAGTTAAACTATATTTATTTGAAATCAGAAAATTCGGCTCTTTTTAACTATGAAGTCATATACAGGGTGTTCCATAAGAAAAAATGATCATCTGTCAAGATTTGACGTTTTTAAACGAAAATTTTTTTTTTATATCGGATTCAAAAATTTAAAGTAAAACCCCAAAAGTTTTGTATTAATTTTTTTTTTAACTTTTCGCATTACCGCTGTAGGGGAGTCAATATATGGGGAAAGACCCTGCATGTATGTTTTTAAAATGGTTCAGTTTGACATATTTTTAAATAAATAAATATATATATATATATATATATTCATTCACAAACCACCTGTTTAATCTGACATTTGACAAGACAGTTGAAAGACATTTATTTAAAAGGTTAGGAAACGCACTGGTTGTGTTTGAGGTTACGGTTTGTCGTGTATCTTACTTTCTTATATGTCCGGTAATATGTCCCGATAAAGTATTAAAATTAATTTTTACATAATTTTGTAACAACTTTAACGTATTATATTTGGTATGACAAATAGATTAATTTGTTAAAGGAAAAATTTATTTGTTAAATTCTAATATGGGTATTGTTAAAAAAAATGATTTTTTTATTAAGTAAGAATTCAAAGTTAGTAAAAATTTGTATTTTAATTTGGTATGCATTTATTTTGAAAATTGGTAAAAATTCTTTTTTTTAAGTTTTGTTTAGAATCCATTGTATTAAAAGAATTGTAATAATAATTATAATTTGAATTTTGTATTTGTTATTTTCTGCAGAGAAAGTTTGAAAGAGTCAATAAATTTTTTTTTTACTTTTTTCTTTGAACTTATTTGCTAATAACCAAAAATGTGTAAAAGAATATATTTCGCTCAAATGCTCAATATCAGCTCTTTTATTCATTGTGTTAGGAGTTTGCGCAATGTGCACCATTTCTTGAAAAAGGCGTTTTTATTTTTTTTTATTTTTTTTTTAAATAATTCTTTTGTATTGCCAAAATCTTAGTCTCACCATAATCGATGTTATGTAACGTATTATTGGCATGAGTTGCCAGAGCACATCTCTCCGAGTGCAGTCTACAGTCACTTCTGTGGGAAGTTATTCTTCCAGATAGTGGTCTTGATGTTTGGCCTATATATATTAGGTCACATTCTGCGCAAGGGATACTGTAAACTACATCCGACAGGGATTGTAACGGTGTTTTATCTTTGACTTTAGAATGCAAAGAACCTATTTTAAGGACTGTTTTGTTTGCAATTTTTATATTATTATTAAATTTTAATAATTTTCATGCATACCAAATTAAAATACAAATTATTACTAACTTTAAATTCTTACTTAATAAAAATAAATTTCTTTTTTTAACAAAACCCAAATTAGAATTTTACAAATAAATTTTTCCTTTAACAAATTAATCTATTTGTCATACCAAATATAATAAGTAAAAGTTGTTACAAAATTATGTAAAAATTAATTTTAATACTTTATCGGGACATATTACCGGACATATAAGAAAGTAAGTTACACGACAAACCGTAACCTCAAACACAACCAGTGCGTTTCCTAACCTTTTAAATAACTGTCTTTCAACTGTCTTGTCAAATGTCAGATTAAACAGGTGGTTTGTGAATGAAACTGTTAATTCGAATCTTGATTAATTATGTAAATCTTAACATAAATTTATCCGATTGCTTTCTCTTGGTGACTTCAGATTGTTCTTACGTCTTGCAATGTTAATAGTTTTAGTTTTTAATTATGAACATCATATGAAATAACCTCAACAAAGATGTAAGTTCGTAACATTCTTTACTTAAATTGTATAACCTTACATCGTACATTGTATCCATTTCAGTATCCTTGAAAATAGAAATAAACATTTCCGAAAGCTTGGAAAAACTTTAAAGAGTATTCTGTCTTTCATTTGCTGCAAATCCCCAATATTTACAAGTTTGAATTCCAACTAGTCAGCAACGACTACCTCTCTCTCTCTCTATATATATATATATATATATATATATATATATATATATATATATATATATATATATAAGCAAAAGTAAGATGGAAATTATTAGGGATTCGGTCTAGGTGGGCTTATTAAAAGTTAAACCATGCCAAGCTTTCGGAAACTTCTACAATATGGAAAAAAATAAACAATTAAAATTAGATTAAATTATATGGGCAAAAACATAAAAAATATAAATAAAACTTACTGATACATGTTAATTAAAGACGACCAATGCCATGACAGAAAATTTTAAATTACAAAATAACAGATCACTAAAAGACAATAAATGATTTTAAAATTTGACTTTGACTTTGACTTTAAGTAGCCAAAACTTTTGTGTTGCTGTAAAATTTAAACAAAGTAAGAACTAAGGGCTCACTTTGTTCTTATTATGAAGTCTATATCATGGCCCACTGAAATTCAATTTTAAAATTAAAAACATCAATTTAAGGTCTATTAGTATAAAATAATTATTAAGCGTTAGACATTTTTAAAACCCTTTCATTTAATGAATAAAAAATATATTCTATTAAAAAATCCTATATTTGGTTCATTTCTCAAAAAATATAAAATTAAAAGAAAATCTTACTGCACCACTGGATTCTACGTAAAAATATGTACCAACATCAGTTTTTACTTTTGTTGTAAGTTACAAGACAACTTAAATACGAGCGGGGTCCGAAAATGGAAAAAATGAATTTTGCCCTGTTTTTAGAAACGCGGAGGGTCATGAAAAATCTTTTAGTGTCATTTTTTGTTTCATCAAAAAGTAGCAAAGCTCGCGAAAACCGTAAGTCTCTATCTCTAATAATAACCAAGATACCTTGCAATTGCAACGAAATGGGAACACCCTGTATATTCAGTACAGTACAAACGTATCCTTATACAGGGTGTTTCTAAACAAATGCGAGAAATTTCAGGAGGTAATACATATATGTCCTAAACGTCTTATGCCTAGTCCTCATGTGAACAAAACTTGCGTAAATCCGGAACTGCGGCTTGGCGCAGTTTTCAAAAAGTCGCTGTTTATAGAGGCAAAAACATAAATTTAGATCATAAATGTGAATTGGGCTATCTTTTAAACTAATAAAATTAACCAAAACACCTGAAGTTAACAAGAAAATCGGCGGATTCCGTAGAAAAAGTTAAAAATATTCAACTTTTTTCCGGAACTGTCACGGAACTGTCACGAATCTGTCACTTTCACCATAAGTGCCAAAAGCTCTAAAAAATTCAATATTATAGTTACGTGATTTCGGACTTTCGAGATTTCGCAATATTTTACCGTACATGAGGACTAGGCATTAGTTTTTGAAGTACAGGGTGTTAAAATAAAAAAAACAATTTTTAAATATCCTTACTATTCTTTACCCAATTTTGTTTTAATTAGACGATATTTTTACTGACATTAAGGAGGTAATTTATCACTAACTTAATTACATTTAGTAAGTCCAGTGGCGTCTCGAGAGGCAACTGAAGGAATATTTCCAACAAAAAACGGTACGCCACTGATTGTGGAAATGTGTGTACAATTTTTATGCTTTCTTTAGATTAAGCAAATAAAAATACTGCTTTTATGTCTCCCATTTCTTTTCCGTATCTTGTTTAGTTTAAGAGAGAAAAAAATAAAATTAACTTATTTGCATATTTTTAGACCATAAAAAAGTCCATTAAAAATGTGGAATCTTTTTCTTTTAAAAATTAGGTTTTATAACTTTTAATTAGCAATTATGTAACAAAAATATTAAATACTTATTTGAATAACCTTTATATCTAGTATAACAGTTTTTACTAAAATAGGCGTTTTCGAAATTTTTTGGTCTTTTGAAAACTTTAACACCCTGTATCTCAAAAACTAAGACGTCTAGGGCATATAGTCATATAAAGTTTGTTTCTTATTTTTTTATAAAAAATCACTTCATAAAATTTCTCGCATTTGTTTAGAAACACCCTGTAGATCTAATTTAAATTTATATTATTTATCACCTGTAATAAATTTATTTTTAGCCTTGTTATTGTGATTAGGTATGCCTTTTTTTAGAACTTATTTTATTTTTAATTTGTCATCATTGCTTTTTTTTGTGTTTTTGAGTTGTTTTAAAAATTGGGTTAAAAATTAAGAACGAGTTAAATATGGTTAAAGGGGTCTCACTCAAGTTACTTTTTGGCATGAAAATAATTTTGGTCACGTGGGCTTGTCTCAAGAAAGCAAATTTTAAACGGTTGTAAAAAAATATAGTAGCAAATCATGTATAAAGTGTCTGTCTTTTACTCATGGAAATGACGCAGTCGCTGATGTCCTAAGCTGTCAAATTTCACCTTTGTAAATAAAGTATCACTTTATGCACTTGTTATAAAAATAACTATTTGCTAAAAAATATTTCTCATGATTAAGGGAACCAACATGTTCAAATAAAAGAAAATATACAAACACGGTCTAGAAAGTTTAACGAAAAATGAGAACTACCAATAACATAGACTAAATGAGCTATTATTAATAAATTAAATCTCATTGAACTAAATTAAGGTTAAAATTTTGTGCACTGCACTCATACCTTTTTGGCGTTACAAAAATCGTTCATTTTTGGTGTAATGGAATTCATCATTTTTTCCCAAGCTCTTCGTACATATACCTTAACAAGGGAGCATAAATCACCATCTTTAGTATAAACATTCGTGTCCCAGTCTCCACCGTTGTATCTATCAATTGCCAAGGAGTACTGAAAAAGATAGTTGATCTGATGTGATTTTTGATATAGTAAAACCTAATTTACTCAAAAATTTGATTTTTTTTTTATGTGTACACAGTGGCGTAGATAATTTCATTTTCTAGAAGGGGCTACTGAGGTGGTAAACTACAACTTCATCAAATGGGCTTTAGGCGCATTTCAGCCGTTCAAATCGCCCGGCCTAGATGGAATCATCCCAGTGGTGATGCAAAAGGACAGGACATTCTAATGCCATACTTATATACAATCTTTAGAGCATGTGTAGCCTGGGGCTACATACCCACTATATGGCAAAAGTCAAGGGTGCTCTACCTACCCAGGGTAGGCAAGTCCTTAGACAGTACACCTAAGTCATATAGACCAATCAGTCTAACCTCTTTCCTGCTGAAAGCGCTGGAAAAATAAAGGATAGATACATCAGAGACAACACCTTCAAAGGGAATCCTCTGAACAAGCGCCAATACGTGTACCAACCAGGAATGTTTGTGGATCAAGCACTAGACAATCTAAACAGACTTCTGGCTAAGTCAATTGACGACAGGGAGGTGACGTTTGCGAAATTCTTGGACTAGAGGGCGCGTTCAACAACGTTCCAACTTTTTCACTAAGGAACAAATGTAGCCCGACACGGTCTGCAACTGGATCGAGGCCAGCCTGAGAAATAGGGTCATTAGATTCACCAGGCACAGTAATAATGAAGGAGCCACCCACAGGGAGGTAGATAAACTTCTTTACAAACTGACTGGTGAAAGGTACAACTGTCTGGGGTATGCAGATGACCTGGTCATTGTGGTCAGTGGGGGTCGTCTAGGATACATATCAGGCAGCATGCAGAACGCCGTAGACATCGTTGATAAATGGTGCAAACAGAAGAGACTTTCAGTCAACCCTCATAAGAAAATAACCGTCCCTTTCACAAAAGAAGGGTGCTGGAAGGATTAGGACCTCCCAGGCTTAACGAAGTGGAAATCCCCTTTTCAAGGTTTCAAGGAGGTCAAATATTTAGGAGTCATCTTTGACCAAAAATTGACCTGGGGGCCACACCCAAGCAAAGTCACTCAGAAGGCAAAAATTACCCTGGATAGATGCCGAAGACTTTGAGGTAAAAATCGGAGTCTTAGCCCGAAGATGAACCTGTGGATGTACAAAATGATTGTTAGACCAATGATAACCTACGGTTCAATTGCCTGGCGTGCAAAGCCGCTACAAATGATGATAACAAGGCAATAACAAAGCATACAAAGAATTGCTTGTTTATATATAACGGGGGTCATGACGACCCCTACTGCAGCTCTGGTTAGTTATGGTTAGTGCTGTTGAAGTGTCCCTTAACCTATCGCCACTTCACATATTCATACAGGGTGAAGTGAAAGCGGTACAATACCGTCTCAAACAAGGCCAGAGTCCTACTGTAAGACAGGAAAGAGTCATTCAATAAAGATTCAAGAAGGACCAAGAAGTCGACTTACTGTGTAAGATGCCTTCGGACAAAATGGTATCAAGGTATTGGCTAGACAAAGGTTGGTAAACAACTATACCAGATAGAAAGCACTGGGAGGCGAGCCCTCCCGTTAAAGCTGACCTAATCTGGTATACAGATGGCTCCAAAACGGACCAAGGAGTCAGAGCAGGTATATATGGAGACAAACCGAGGACGAAAATAAATATCGGTCTCGGGCAACACCCTACAGTGTTCCAGGCGGAAATTGTAGCCATAGAACAATGTGCTAGGAAAATCACCAGAAGAAGTTACATGGGTAAAACCATGGTAATTTATTCGGACAGCCAGGCAGTAATCAGGGCGGTCAGTTCATGCAAGATTAGCTCTAAACTGGTGCAAGACTGCGTAACTTCCCGAGAGATAGGTGTGTTCAACAAGCTAACTATTGCCTGGGTACCAGGGCAATGAGGAAGCCGATAAACTGGCAAAGGAGGGTGCTGGCAGGGCAATGGTAGGCCCCGAACTCTACTGTGGTATTTCGTCATGTCAAGTAAGGTTATCTATTAGATCATGAAGAAATCCCAAGACTGGTGTATAAGAACACCAGGACAGTGTCAGGCGAAAAAATTCATAAAGGCATACTCGCTGAAATTTACGAAAGACCTTCTGAATAACAACCGGAAGGCAGTAAGAATTATAGTGGGTCAACTAACAGGTCATTGCAGACTGAATAAACACCTAAAAACAATAGGCCTAGCAAAAGAAAACCTATGCAGGTTCTGTCAGGAAAAAGAGGAAACCGCTGAACACAGCCCTTTGTCTGCGGTTTGCAAGGCCGGGTGAGGAAAAACCTAAAACAGCAACATTTACCAAAAAGCCAGTTTGGATAGTGTGCTCTAACATACGGATCGAGGATTTACAATAAACCTGAGCAGGTTGCAGTGTTAATAATAAAATAAAAGTCCAAAATTAAAAAGAAAATATTTTTTTGTTTTTTCCCACTTAATTTAAACATTTATTAATAAAAATGCATAAAAAACTTTAAAACTTTTTGTTGCATAAAGATTATGGTCATTTAAAATGAAAATCGTGATCTTTTAATTTTTTCAAAAATTTGATCGAGTAAAACAAAACAACGGCTGGATGGATTAAACATAAACTTTGTGGGGTTTTTGTAGGCATATTGAACTATAAAAGGCATACTTAACATTACTGTATATCTCGATGTTTTTGTTTTAAAGCCTAATTATTCTAAAAGCCACAAAATCCCTTTTTTGGATCTTTCAAATTAACGTGAAAAATAAGAAACATTCATTAAAAAAAAACAATTGCTGATTTCTGTGAAGTATTTACTCTTAATTTTATTGTGCAATCAGCGATTGCTGAGATGGTTAAAAACAAAAAGATCCTTTTTTGTTCAAAGTTCAATATCTCAGCGAAAAGTGGTCGTATCAAACTTTAAAAAAAAGAAAATTGAAGCTAATCAAACAAGTAATCTGACCCATATCGTGGTAAGGTTGGATTTTTTTTAAGTTTGTAGACCAAAAAAAAGCGAAAAAGAATATTTTCGGTATTTATTAGGATTCTGCGGTACACGCTGCTTGAAAAACTAAAAACTTTTTTGAATTTCGGTTCGGCAATTTTTAAGCGAAATACAGCCACTTGAAAAAATTTAAAAAATTTGTAGTTTTTTTGTACCCTTTAATTCCTTCCACTAGTATAAAACTTATATTTCAGGACCACAGTAAATTAACTAAGCTACTACTATCCCTTAATATTTTTTAATTCAAATTATTCTTGATACAATAATAAGTTGTTTAATGGTATTAAAAGTATTTTAGCAAAATATTTGTTTTAATGTCTTTTGGTCCGCTCTGATTTTCAACGTCTCAATTTTACTTACAGTCCAGTCTTCACTTAAATCACTTTTTATATCCAGAGTCATATCCAATGCCTTGTATCCATCTGAATCCACATTGTTTAGTACAAACGTCCATTCAATTGGTTCTTTGGCATCAGTTTCACAATTGTCCAAATTAGTAACCTTTATATGAGGTGGTCTAGATGGTTTTTGTGCTGAAATGGTACATAAAAATAACGAAAAAGAGAGGAAAAGTATGATATGCTTCATGTTTAAGTAGGAATAAATAAATGTCAAAAATGTTTTGATTTATTGCGTTAAAATTGTTATTTATTAAAAAATGGTTTTATTTAATTGAACTACATCAGCTTATTCGGTGTTTTACGCTTATTTATTTTCATAAAATTGTAATTTTGTGGCGCTTTAATTATAGTTATTTAATTCGTTTTTAAAGGTTAAACAGCAGTGTTGCACATGCTAATGTTAATTAAACCGAAACAAGAACACCTTTTGCTCTTAATATATCCGGTCACAATATACAGGGTGTCTGAATATGGTAGACAATGCTTTATCATTAATATTAATAAAGAGTTTCGCACTTTCATTGTCCCTATTTTATTAATTCACACAACGTTTCCGGCAGTACTTCCTCTGTCCGTTTTCAAGTGTAAACTGATAGTAGGTACTGTCCGAAACGTTGTGTGAATTAATAAAATAAAGATAATGAAAGTCCGAAACTTTACATTTAATTTTAATATACAGGGTGTTTCCTCACTACGGTAAGAAACTTATAAAGGTAATCTTATGTCTTTTTATTAAATCTTTTTTATAAACAAATGTCCGGACTTGCTTTATTTCTAAGATACAAGGCGTTAAAGTTTAAAAAAAGTCGGTATTTTTTAAATATGATATGAAGCGTTTAACCGATTTAGATGAAATTTGGGACAGAAAAAGAGTGCCCTTTCACTTGACAGCTCATCCGCCCGTAGCTGTTGGCGGTCAAGTGGGTACGGTTTTTCCGGCAGTAACTCGGTCGTCAGAGTCTCGTCCGTTATCTAGCAGGGCGTACCGGATGACCATAGCCCACCACTTGAGCAGGAGAGGTTGACATTTGGGCTGGCCTTTCGACCTTTCGACCTTCGCCCCTTACATTTTTGTGTCATGAGTCCAAAATGTCAAGTTTCCCTGTAAAAACAAGAAGTATTTTTCTACGACAACATGTAAAAATAGCAAAGAACACACTGTTTTTATGCGTAGTAAATACCTTATATCACATTAGTGTTGCAAAGTATAATATAAAGCTGCCTTATGATATATTTGTTTTCTGGGAGATTACGTTTAAACAAAATGTTATTTGGCTTTTTTCCAGAATAAAATAAAAAGTTTATTAAACATTTTAAGAAAATTAAAACTTTTATATACTATGAAGCTATTAAGACACCCACGGTACGTTAGTATTTAGGCTTTCAGCCTTCGTGGATTGTCAAAAGATAAAAAAAATGAAGAACTATTCTGTCCTTGCACAATATAATAAAAGTTAAGATTACTTTAAAAGAAATAAAATAATGAAATATGTAATATAAAGGTACTGGCGATACAAAGGTTCATTACCTCTCGGTTAAAATTATTTTAATCAAATAAAATAAAACCTTAACAATAGTAAACATTATTTGCATTTGGACAAAGTAATCAAAAGAGCGGAAATAGCATTAATTCTGGCTCGCAGAACATATGGCAAAACGTGGGGACTAAGACCACAAATGGTTCACTGGTTGTACAATACTGTGGTGAAACCAGCCATAACATATGCATCCATTGTTTGGTGGACCAAGACCAGACAGCACACGGCTATGCTTCGGCTGAGCAAGGTGCAAAGACTAGCCTGCCTTGGCATAGCGGGATGCATTAAAAGTACACCAACAGCGGTCTTGGAGACCCTACTTGACCTCCCGCCACTGCATATAGTGGTACAAGGGAAGGCGAGAATGGGGGTATACAGACTGAAACACAACCTGAGCAACACAAAAGTTAGATCAGGACACATGGAAATAAAAATATCATAAGGAGTCCCATAATGGATATGAGGACAGACTATATGACCCCACAAATCGTACCCAGAAGACCCTTTCAGGTGACAATACACCCAAGGGAGAACTGGGCAAACGAAAATTTCAGACTCTCTCTTCGAGGTCAAACCTGGTATACGGACGGGTCCAAAACCGAAGAAGGGTCAGGAGCAGGTGTCTACAGTGAGATGGGAAACACTCGTTTGACCTTTCCACTGGGAAACCACGCCTCTATATTTCAAGCAGAAATTTTTGCGATCTTACAATGTGCCAGGATTAACAACCAAAGGCCCCGCACAAATTGTACAATCAACATTCTTACGGATAGTCAAGCAGCCCTTGGTGCACTAATTAATCCCAAGGTATCGTCTTGGCTGGTACTAGAATGCCTCGAGGAACTCAGGGAACTGGCGGAACGCAACAACACGAGGTTGATGTGGGTGCCAGGGCATTGCGGAATTCGAGGCAATGAAAACGCAGACGAACTGGCTAGAAGGGGGTCAGCCACGACATACGTCGGGCCTGAACCAGTCCTTGGAGTGCCAAAGAGCACCTTCCGGAGTGCGGTACAAAACTGGGTAAAGGACCAGCAAAGACTGCACTGGGAAAGGCTTCCTCAACACATGCATGGGAAAATATACATCAGTGGACCATGCACAAAAAGAGCTAAAGAACTACTCAAAATGGGTAGGAATCAGCTAAAAACGATCACAGGTTTTCTCACCGGACATGCTCCAGTGAAAGAACACCTAAATAAAATGGGATTATACAACGGAGATCTGGACTGCAGATTATGTGGAGCAGAGACCGAAACAGTATCCCACATACTGTCAGAGTGTGAGGCACTGGATCACAAAAGACAGGCAATCTTCGGGGATATTAGAGTGCCCCCGGAAACATATGGTACGCACCCAGCAGACCTATACCGCCTTCTTCAAGGAACTAGGGTACTGGAATGGGTACAATAAAACGGGAGTTTGGTACAATAAGCCTTCAGGCTGCAGTGCCACCGGACATGCAGACGGCTCCCTGGGAAGAAAAAAAAAAACATTATTTGTGTGAAAATGACTTTGTTACACTTGTTAGTTTGTCACACTCGGCTGATGCCTCGTGCAACAATATTTCTACTCGTGTGAAATTAGTCAGTTTCACAGTTCTAATGTAATATACTATTTTAAGGTTGGGATTCACGATGATAGTTTTTTATGAAATTCTTGTGTCGTGATTAATACATTTTTAGTTTTCCAGTAAAACCACTATTTGTGTTAGTATTCTTACATGGAAACTTTGACCCACGACACAAAAATAGTGTTTTTACAGTGAAACCTAAAATTTTTGACTTACGACACAAAAATTTCATAAAAACTTTTATCGTGAAGCTTTAGAGAAAAAATACACAATTTTTATTGATACGTTTTTTTCTACATAAAGATTTTTTGTACTGGCCGCTGTTTTATTTCTCGTCAAGTTTCAGATTTTTTTTAATAAGTAATAATAAAATTTACAAAATTCGTCATTTTAAGCCTAATTAAATTTTGACCTGGATGGTTGGTTATTTATTATTTATTCTTGGCTCTGGTCCCTTTTGGTCCAACTACCCAGCACATTCGGGGAAAAATCTGGATAGTCGCGCTCTGTAGCTCCCAAAAATTCCAGAGTTTTTCAATATTTATTTAGATTCGATAATTATTATTTGAAGCTATGAAATGCATAAATTTCGGCCATCCTGCCTATAAGTGCTACTGGTATCGCACATAACCGGTTTGTTTCAGTACTGACACCCCCGCGACGGCCGCCTCTATTTCCGCCATCGGAAATCACCTGGTGCAGTACGCCAAACAAAAAAACATCAGGTTATAGAAATATTAACTCACAGCGCCTAGTTCCAGAAAAAAGATTTATTTTAGCAGTGAGTTTCCTATCTTCCTCGGGACCGAAAACATATGGAAACTGAAATTTTAACTTTATTGTTTAAATATTATATGTAGTGTTTACGTAATTCTTCCAGACAAATATTTAGTTAACCTATTTCTTTGAATACATGATGATACATGATTATTAATTTCAAACAATTGTAAGAAACTTGATTTTCTATCTTACACTTTGCTATTGTGAGATAGAAAATAAGAGTAAACATAGAGCTCAACAGAGAAATATTTAGTTAACCTATTTTTTTAAATACATGTCGTATAACATTTTTATTCCTACAGTTATAACAAATTTGACTTTCTACCTTATACTTCGGTTTTTCACTTTTGGCGCCCAACGTGGGGCTTACGGAACTCCAGACGTAACCATAAAGTGTAAGATAAAAAGACAAAAACTATCAAGTATTTTATAAACACGTTTTTTTTACTTATCTTTGGACAATCCACCAAGGTTTAAAGACGAAATACTAACATTGTCTGGCATCTTCAGCAAGGGAGAGTTCGTTAACACAAGAATTAAATACTTAAGGTGTTTTTTCTTGTTAATACGATTCAAAATATTTTTAAAACATTTAAAAATCTATCTCTATCTAACACTCATATTTATATGGTCATTTCAAATGCGGTTTGAACCATTCCGATAAATACTGTTAACACGAAAAAGACTTTAAAGATTTAAGGGGGAAGGAAAGACTTTTGTGGGCAGCTAAATCCAGATTCTAGAAATTTTAGGGATAAAAGAATGAACAAAGTGAGAGGTTCGGGTTGGAAGCTGGAAATGGGGAAATAATGTGAGGATACGTTTCCTTTTTTAAAGAAAAACGTGAATATGATTGTCCGAGTTTTGGGTTCTGAATAGTTTCCTAGGTTTTCCAGATGGTTGCCTGGAAGTTTAACCTGTGGGGTCCAATCACTAATGGACCAACAAGAGATATGTTGTTAAAGTAAATTAAAACCCCATTAATTTCACATGATAATAGTGGCCTCGAAAATGTACGCAAGCAGCTAAGGTGGCGTTCCATTGGCAGGAGCTAATATCTTTTATGTTTATGAAGGAAATATTTTTAAAAATTTACATTTTTTTTTAAATACATAAATAAATATACGGGGTTCTTCATAATAGGTAACCCATTTTAATATTTGAATATATTTTTATTTCCAAAGAAACTTTTTACTACACAAAATTACAAATATTTCATTGGGATTTATGATACCTTATAAATATGTGGCTAATTTAATTCTAACTTTTAAAAATCACGTCTTCTAGATGACCTCCATCAACTTCAACACATTTTTCAATATTACTTAGATAAAATGTAGTTCATTACACAGCGTAGCAAACCTTTGTTTATTCCTTAAACTTCTTCAAGAATTGTGAGTTTGAGTTCCTCAATTGTACCTGGAAGACTCGCAAACACTTTGGTTTTTAAATATCCCCATACGAAAAAATCGGATAACGTGTAATAAACAACATTTTTATCTAATATTGAAAAATGTGTTGAAGTTGGTGGAGGTCATTTAGAAGGCATAATTTTTAACAGTTAAAATTAAATAAGTCAAATATTTATCCGTTATCATAAATCTCAACGAGTTAGCTATAATTTGGTATAATAAAAGTTTGTTTGGTAAACTAAAAGAAAATAATTCAAATATTAAAATGGATAGCCTATTATGGGAAACCCTGTAATATATATAAAATGTACACCAAGTATAAATAAAAAAATACATATAATTAAAAAGAACTGTTCTAAACCTGTTAACCGCCTTAAGGGTACCCCTATGCTTCTGGTTTTTCAAAGAATTAGAAGCTAAAGCCCATTCAAAAACGTTTGTCTTGATTCTAGAAGCCGACTTTGCTAAAATACCCTCAATAAATTTAAACGGTATTAATTTCACCCCATTTCCAATAATTCTAGGCTTCCTGCCCTCCTGCATCGAAAGTGTAAATGAAAAATTCCTGATGCCAGTCGTCACATGCACCGTATATCAGCCTGCGCTTTCGTTTAGGGCACATGCGCTCTTTAATAACATGCGAGCATTCTTGATTACCTAAAAGATTTCACTTTTGGGAAACTAAAAATGGAGAGTTGGAACTTGTGCTTTTTTATATCTTAAAATAAAAAATAAAAGAAAATACGTATTATTTACAAGATTTTTATTTTTTTTTTGATAATTTGAAAAAGGAAATGCAATTTCGCAGGAAATTTTTAATCCAAATATTTACGAAAGTGGACATATTCAATCCGCGGGATCCAGCTATTTGTACAAATATTTCCATTTGTCTAAAAATATGTAGTTTAGACAAATAGAATCAAAAGCTAATTGACTTGGCAAATAGCATATGAAAATTAAAAATACCATTTGCCTAAAAAGAAGCCATTTGCCTAAAATAACCATTTGCCTGCGACATATCTATTTAAACATTAAACACATAAGATAACCCAAAAAAATTATTTACCGATCTTCCTGACATTTTGCAGACATCTTTTAACAACAGTGCTTTTATCATAAACCTACAAAATTACCAACATATTTTAAAGCAATATTTAAAAAAACGATAGAAAAATAGACCCAATTTTTTTTGTAAATATTATATTCCGCGGATTTATAATTATTTTTGTTTTAACTTTTATTAGGTTAACCGACAAAAATGCCAATAATAAACACAAAAAAATTAGTTTTTGATTTTCAAACTACTGAAACCAATGCTAGAGTGCCCGCCGATTAAGAAGCCTTGCTCTGACCTTCCCAGAAGAATTTAGCGTACAGCCGCCATTTTGAATATTTAAAATGAAAAAAAATTATATTAATATTAAAATAAACTATATACCAATTTTTGAAAATATATTATGGCTTCTTCAATAAAGAAAACATAAAAATCAATTAATATTTAAGCATTTACAGGTATCTACCTGCTTAAGGCAAAGCTGCCATCTTCACCACTTTCGCTGATCCCGAATTTTACAATTTATAAATATATATTCGTTTTGTCATTGACGGCTTCATTTTTCGCAACCATTTCTTCATTTAACGCTTTAGGTGAGGGTTTGCAAATAACAATTAAAACAGCCAATTGAGTACCATGTGCATAACAAAGCTGCTGATCAGGCTTAACAAGATTACCGACTTTTACCCTTACCTTGACACCGTTAGTGGGGAGTAATACATAATATATCATCATCTAAAGACAGGTCATATTCTTACAATTTATTTTTTAGAATAGAGATACAAGATTCTGCAGGCAAACTTTTAAAAATGCGCACCAGCCCCAAGTTCCAGAAAATAGGTTTTTCCTAGGAAAATGCATGAATTTACTCCCGCTAATCCCACGCGGGATCCCGTTCATTTTACAAAAGGAATTAGTCCCGGCCGGTATCTCGGTATTGCATTTTCTAATTTGGAAGAACCAAAAACACAAAGAAGTTCTTGTAGTGCTGACCACTACATGAAAGTCATGAAACAGAATACCTAAAAATAAAACTGATGACGTAGTTCCTCAGGGAAAACAGCCAATGCACGAAATTTATACCCACAACGCGTTGTGGATTTTACGAATTTTCCACTTCGCGTTACGGATATGTTTTATATACCAAAAACGCGTTGTGTTTAAATTTCAAAAATCCACGACGCAAAATCACGATCATCATCGAAGACGAACGACGCGACGGTTTTCGTGTTATGGTTAATAACAAATACCCATAAGGCAAAAAATATGTAGGTTCATAAGTAATGTGAAGAAATCAATTAAAAAATATGTAAAAAAATACTAACTTATTCTTAAGATTTATTAATGAAATACACATTTTTTTATAAAACTAATCTTTATTATTTATTCTTGCATGTTAGTGATCCATGACATTTTGAGTTACACTTTTTGTTGCATTGTTTGCAAGAACATTTATTATCACCACAAAATCTTTTACAATTGTATCTGAAAAACCTTAACTGAAACCTGTAGGTGTTGCAGTTCGCAAGGGTATTTCCCAATCTGCGTAATTCTTGTGCTTCTTTAACTACACTAATAATGTTTTTATAATTTGCTTCTAAAAGGAGTGTAGACCTAATGTTTGATTCTATATAAAGTTTATTTAAATCATCTTCGAATTCCTTTTTAAGATTTTCGATTAATTCTTCCATTTTTATCGAAATTTTACTTTGACAAAGGACAAACAAATAAACAAAATAAGTTGCTGCTGCCGATTAAAATAAGTAAGATTATGTATTTTCCGGTTGTTGGTATTTATTATTACCTATAACACGAAAACCGTCGTGGATCTTCGATGATAGTCTTGATTTCGCGTCGTGAATTCTTGAAATGTACACAGAACGCGTTTTGGGTATATAATAACGCGATGTGGAAAATCCATACATATACATTTTAAGATGGTAAGACATATACCATAATAAGTAATAAAAAATCTAGTAAATATCTAGTATGTAGTAGTTATGTTTTTAGTCCAGTAGGTGATATTACTTGATAAAGCTAGATTTATAGTTTGACGTTTCCGTTTGCCGTTTTACGTTTGCAATTCACAGATGGAACAACGACATCAATTAATACATTTTGTTAACCGTTTCTGCTCGCTGTTTGAGCTGATCATCCTTTAACTTTTTTGTTTGACATTGACCAAAACTTGTATTTTCCTTAACCTCAAAATAATTCTTAATAATTCACACGTATACATCGGTAGTGCTGAACGGCAAACTATAAATTCACCATATCAAAAACCGAAACGTCAAATGGCGATTGGTAACGAAAAGGTCTATCTATAAATCCAGCTTAACACTTTACGAAAACGTAGAAAATATTGTTATACAGGGTGTCCAGTAATTCGGCTGACAAACATTAAGAGGTGATTATCCAATGAAAAATAAGAAAAATACTTTATACGAATATACAGGGTGTTCTTGAAGAGTATGTCGCAGTGAAATCCAAAATATCAGACCAGATATCGGTAACTTTATTTTAATTTCGGCCCACGCGAGAAAAGTTTACTTTTTTCCAGTGAGAAAAAGGTAAAAGACAGAACAGTGGCATTTTCAAACTTTTAAAAAGTTGAAAATGTCATACATGGTTGTAACTGAAGTATAAATAACATAACTTAAAGAACGGGTCCAATTTTTTTACTTCTCCTAAACTAGAATTAGAATATCTATTTTACAAAAAGTTTAATGTTTTTGTGTTTTTATTTATTTGTCACTCTAACCATAAAACTTTCTAGGATTTCCAGGAGCTCGCCATCCAAAATTTGTCTGGTCTGCCGTAAAATACGTCGACGTATCGATCCTCTGCCGTCGCGGCGCAACATAATTTAATTGCGGTGTTGGCAAAGTTACGAAATTATCTTTATATTATACTGTACAGTAAATCAACTTACCCTGTATTAATTTAGGGCCGGTAAATTGCACATTACGGTACCTGGTACCGTAATGTGTTGTCTAGCAACGCTGTCATGTATCATTATAAATGTCCACGTGCTCATTGTTGTTTTGCCTTGATTAATGTTATTGTTGGATGCCAAAATAAAATTAAATCTTTAAATACTCATATATTAAGCGATTCTCATCTGATATTAGGATATATAGGAATTTCTACTAGTACTTAAAGTATATTTTTTTACCAACTGCAGTAAATTAAAAGGATTAAATTACTACAAAACATACTTCTTATTACATTTTTTAAAGTATTTTGTTTAACTAAAGTTGGTAATTTATATTTTTATTTTAACCTAAATCTAGCGTTACCTATTTAGTACCGTTTAGGAACTTCTACTTGTAGATTGTAATAGCTATTTACGTTACTAGACCGGAAAATGGTATTTTACGGGTCGACGAAAACATTTACAGGGCGAGCCGTAGGCGAGTCCTGTAGTTTTGAGGAGACCCGTAAAATTATTTCCGGTCGAGTATCGTACATAATTTTTTTTTAATTGACCGGAAAAAAAAACTGTGTAAATTTTTGGTGTTATATTTAAACGACAATAAGGCAAGGCTGCTTCAATTATTTCATCTGGATTTTCCATGTCTGACTCCATTTTGGCAAAATGATGCTTTCTTTACTTTACAATATCTTGAACTGTCAAATCGTAACAATTGAACTTTGACAATTTTTGTCATGGCTAACAGGATTTTTTGATATCAGGGACCGGAAAGTAAATGAGAGACCGGAAAGTAAACTAGGGACCGGAAAGTAAATTAGTCCTGTAAAATAGCATTTTCCGCTTAAAAATTGAGTGGAAAATTTAATTTTCCGGTCAATTAAAAAAAATATATTTTTCTACCAACTTTAGTATCTAGCGTTACCTATTTAATACCGTTTAGAAGCTACAACAAAGATAATATTTTTTTTTAATTTGACAGTGACAAGCGAAGAATAATTATAGTAACCTATGATATGGAGAACAAGGCTGTTACCTACGTAATTTAAGTGAAATAATTTAAAACTAACAACATGTTTTCTTTAAATTTTATAAATAATATTTATTCATTAATTTTCATAAAGACAGTATGAAATAAAATATTATACGATACACGTCCGTTAGGTGTTATTACAGTACTCGTTTATATTCCAGACTCGACTTCTGCGTCGCCTCGTCCGTAAACATCTCGTACTGTAATAAGTCACCTACCGGACTTATAACGTAAAATACTATAGTAAAAGTGTCATTTTTTTAATGCCATTGACAACGTGCGTTTAGTAGTTATTATAGTAATAACATCATAATATAATGTAGTTTTCAACTAAAACTGTAAAAATAACTTTCACTAATGTGTCAAGAATAAAAAAATTTTGGGTGTTCCCAAAAATAAGTCTTTAATTTTATGATCTTGTAGAGCTAATAAAAAGAAGCTAATTTGCCAAAATATTAAACATTTAAAAACTTTTGCGGAGATCTCATAGGTTTTCAATTACTGTGGGTACGAAAACATGCAATTTATTTGTTTAATATTGATACTGGGTATCACTAGTTTTTATTCTTAAGCGTCCCCTAAACGATCAATTATATTGCACAATAGTGCGTTTTGTCTAATAAAATTGATCGTCAAGGGCTAATATTGAAGATTGTGCAATAATTAAAAACAAAGTTTGAGCAAGTTTAATTTTTATTGCACAATATTTTTCCATGACCCTACACGATGTTATTGCAGGTCTAGGGGTCGCCATAGAGTGTTAAATTATAGACGTTTAGCCAAATTAAGAGGTTCATAGAAAATGCGTGGAAAGAATGCAGTCTAACACGTGTAGAACAGTTAGAGGTGGAGATCAGACAAAGAATGGCGGCATTTCAACACCGGTTCCGCTTTGTTTAAACTTTTTTATTTGGATGAATGTGTTATAAGTTTATAAGAAAATAAACGGAAGCAATTTCTAACTATCGAAAAAAAAATATTTTTTCGACAGTTGTAGAAGATCTGCATGTCAAATAAATAAAATAAAATGAAATGGAATGAAATGAAACGAAATATACAAGGTGATTCAAAAGTCGATCACGAAACTTAAGGGGTGATTCTACTTGACAAAATAAGGGTAGAGCTTCATATACATTTTTTCAAAATGTCTTTCGTTTTCGAGTTACAAGCCGTCAAAGTTTAATTTGTAATTTAGTTTCTTTGCCATATTGCATTTATTTTTTAACCAATCCAGTTGATATTTGGCACACAAAATCGAGCTTTGCAGATTCTAAAATTTTAAGACAAAAGTACTTTTTAAATACCGCCAGAGGGCACTTTACCTAAAACTTAAAATTTATTTACATCATAACTTTTATTTTGACAGATATCGCAAAGCTGGGGCGCCACTTTATAGACAATCAAAAACTTAAAAAAAGGTACTCTTTATTTAAGTCAATAAATCTCACCGTTTAGGCACCAATAAACATCAAAGTTTTCATCAATTTCAATCAAATTACCTACATACATACAGGGTGTCCAGTAACTCAACCAACAAACTTAACCAAACGATTCTACCATAAAAAATAAGAAAAAATTATATTAACATATGTCCTAAACGTCTTAGTTTTTAAAGTACTGGGTTATAATATTTAAAAAAAGTTTTTTTAAATATTTAACACACCGTAGTTCAAAAACTAAGACGTTTAGGACATACGTTTATATGAAGTTTTTCTTATTTTCTGTTGTAGAATTGCCCTTAAAGTTTGTCGGGTGAGTTACTGGACACCCTATATGTATGTATGTAATTTGATTGAAATTGATGAAAACTTTGATGTCCATTTGTGCCCAAACGGTGAGGTTTAGCGACTTTAATTAAAGAGTACCTTATTTTTTAAGTTTTTGATTGTCTATTAAATGGTATGCCCCGTTTTCCGATATCTGTGAAAATAAAGAAGTAATGATGTAAATAAATTTTAGGTTTTGGTTAGCCCTCTGGCGGTATTTAAAAAAGTACTTTTGTCTTAAAATTTTAGAATCTGCAAAACTTGATTTGTGTGCCAAATATCAACAGGATTGGTTAAAAAATAAATGCAATATGGCGACAAAACCAAAATAAAAATTGAACTTTGACGGCTTGTAACTCAAAAACAAATTACATTTTGAAAAAATTATATGAAGCTCTATCCTTATTTTGTCAAGTAGAATCACCCCCTTAGGTTTCCTGATCGATTTTTGAATCACCCTGTATATTATTACTCAAATTAATTACAATATTGTGGCATCCACTTGTCAAAAACCAAGAATCATCATTTATTGTACATATTATATTATATTATTTATAAAAAAACTACAATTAAAAAAAAATGGATCCAAAGAGTTTTTCGTCTCCTTTTTATTAAATAGTTTTAGGCTACGACTAAGATACCAAACGTCAGCGGCCAGCGTAGATTGGAGAGCGGTGTCTTTGATCTTTGTGGTACCATAAAAGAATTCGTATTTTTAAATCTAGTGGTGCCTTGCTGGTGCCGCTTGAAACCAACAAGTATTATCAGCGGAGCGTTTCTAATTTTGGTAAACTGGTTTCAAAACGCCGTTTTCCACAAAATATGGTAGCCGGTACCGGCTACCAGTACAGAGACCTGATCTGATACTCTCCGCCCGCCGCTTTCGCTTATTATCGTAGCCAAGGCGTTACTGATTAAAAATATCAAAATTAAATGTAAATTATTTCGTGTATATAAGACAGGAAAATTAAATTTAGAAAAAGATTCCAGTTGTCTATAGTTACACACGTTTGTAATACTGCCTTTTTGACAATACTTGGTAATTTAAATAAAATATTCTTTTCGTTAAAAAAATGTCTTTTATTTTTTCTTATCTTTGTAGGAGTTGCTTTTAAACTTCATGTTTAAACAACAAACTACCGTTTATTATGAATAGCAATCCCTTTTAAGTTTTATGCATTTTACACCCTGTATACAAGTTTTAAAAAATAAAATTTTGTGTTTTTTTCTTCATTAATTAGCAGCTTTGTTAGTTTTTACAAAAATTAGGAGTTTATTTATAAAAATCTTAGTCCGATTTTATTTGAAATAACTTGGCAACACTGCATCGACGTCGCCATTTGCTTTGTTTACGGTGTTTAGTATCTAGTTTTTTCCGGACGGAATTTCCATGTGGAAAATTTTCTTGTGAGTGATTTTTAAATGAGAAAAATTAGTGAAAAATTAATTAAACATTGACTTTTTAGTGTTATAATACAGCTTGGATCTAGTTGGGAAGAAAATATTCCAGGAAAATGCGGTAAGTTTTCACGGATATTTTAGGTTATAATACCGAAAGCCGGGTTTCTCAGTTAGGGGTGATTTTATGGCCCTTTTTAAGTGTTGTTGGACGATTTTATGCTTGTTTTGTAATTAAAGATATCTAGGTTACTCGGAGGCAATAAAATACTAATCAGTGTATTTTATTTGGTAGTAAATTTTAGTCCTAGATAATATAAAATTAATAGCTTTTTTAACTTTTTAAGCAATATTTTTACTTATTTTATTTATTTTTAATTTAAAGCGTGTAAAAAATACATGTAATCTTTGAACACTTGTAGAATAACCTGATTAATGCTTTTAAAAACTAAAAAATAAAAAAAAGCTTTCAACAATTTAGGGCAAATCGGTATACCGTTTTTAAAAAAAAACTCAAATATCTTTAAAATATACCAAAGAAGTAATAAGGTAATTTTCTAGAAACCTGCGGCAACTCCGATTTTGACGAAATTTGGTATACGGGGTTTTTTGAGGCGCTGATCACGAATCTAAAATAATTTTTTGGCGGAAACGTTTCGTTCTAGAGATATTTATCATCATACTTGAATTTTAAACTAATTCTATTTTTACATTATTCCCCTTCTTTTTGCACACAATTCTTGATTTAAAGCTAAAGTGGCACACAATATTTGATTTTCACCTTTTAAAACCCCGTTTTTTACGTATTTTACATTATTTTTGCATTAAATTGCATAGCCATACTTTGAATCATTTCAATCCCAGTGTGCCATGAAGCCCTATGTGTATGTATGGTTGCCGCATTATCAAAGAAAAGCCACACAATTTAATGCAAAAATAATGTAAAAACGTAGAAAAACGGGATTTTAAAAGGTGAAAATCAAATATTGTGTGACACTTTAGCTTTAAATCAAGAATTGTGTGCAAAAAGAAGGGGAATATAGTGAAAATAAGCTTAGTTCAAATTTAAACTTTGATGATGAATATCTCGAGAACGAAACGTTTCCGCCAAAAAATCTTTCAGATTCGTGATCAGCGCCCCAAAAACCCCCGTATACCAAATTTCGTTAAAATCGGAGTTGCCGCAGGTTTCTAGAAAATTACCGTAAATAAAATTGAAGTTATTAAAATGTTTCTTATAAAACTGGATAAATTGTTAAAAATTGTTTGTAATATTTATATTTTAATAATAATATTAGGTACATATTACATGCATTGCCTTTCAATATAAACGAGTCACCTCCTATAATTCCGTTATTTGTACACTAATAAAAACATTTTTGAAACACGTCAATTTTTATTTTTAGGGGGACACATTTTTTTGACAAATTTTACTTGTTCAGGAATATCTCCCTCCCTACACCAACAAAAATGTCAAAAGGTGTAAATGGGAAAGAGGTTAGGTGATACCTTATACTAAAGGGTTTTAAATTATCTCTTTGGCAGACTTCAGTTTTTCAAAATTGATTCAGTAGTTTTCGGGAAAACGTACGCTATATACTTGGTGTCTTTAGCCCTGTAACTATTTTGTTTTTTAAAATATTAAAATAAAATTTGGTAAGTAGATTTATTACCTCAATGTGCAAATTAATATTTTATATATCCAGTTGTTTTTTGTTAGTTTCGGTTTAGCCGGAAACGACCTAAACTTTATAATTTATTATGGGACATCCGGTATATTTTTATTTATTTGAATAGAAAACATCATTTCTCGAGTACTAATTACTCTCCGTTTGCATCTTTTTGACATCTAAACTCCAAATATTTTTAGTTTTTATTTTTAAGACTTACGGAAAAAATAGATAGTTACATCTATTTTTCCGTGACTTCTCTGTGTGAAAATTTACAGTTTTTATCGCAATAATAAACGCTAAACTAAAAATTAAAAAATATTAATCAGGTGGTAGATGTCAAAAAGTAGACACTCTATTGGCAATGTCCATTCAATTGAATTAAAATATACTCGGGTTGTCTCATGTTAAGTAAGAAAGTAAAGGTCACTTTTGGCTAAACCGGAAGTAAAAAAACAACTGAATCAATAAAATATTGCTTATTTAGGTGATATAGCAACCTATCAAATTTTATTTTATTATTTTAAAAATTAGAAAAGTAACAACGGCTAAAGGACACCAGGTATTTGGGATTAAAATTTTCCAGATATTACTGAACCGAGTTTGAAAAAACTAGCGTAGGTATCGCTAGACCCCTTTCCAAATTAAACTTTTTGACGTTTGTGTTGATGAAGGGCGACGAAACCTCAAAACAAGGAAATTTCTGACACAAAAAGGTGTCCCTCTTAAAATAAAAATTGACGTGTGGCAGGAATTTTCTATAAGTGTACAATAATGGAATTATAGGGTGTGGCTTGTTTTAATTGAAAGGCACTGTATAATTTTTTATGGTAAAAGATCTAATTAAGTGTTTTTTCGATTTTTGAAACAAATTCAGTGGTGAAAGTAAATTATAGATAACTTGATCTGTTTTGGAGATACCAAGTGTTTTCATTTCTTTTTAATTTGGCCAGAGACTCATAACTCGCTTGTTATTAGAGATAGAAAAAAAATGTGAATAGAATAGTCTTATTTTATGTTTTATTTGTTTTCTGGGAGATTAAATTTAAACAAAATATTATTTGGCTTTTCTCCAGAATAAATTTCAAAGTTTATTTAATATTTTAAGAAAATTAAAACTTTTATACATTATGAAGAATAATTCCTGCTCTTCAATAATATAATCAAAGTTATTATTGCTTTCAAAAGAAATAAAATACCAAAATATTCAATATTGACTTTACATACAGCAGGGTCCATTACCGAGCACCTGTTTATGATCAAAAATAAAATCGTAACTAGACAACATAAGGGCCATGCTTGCGACACCAAAGTGGTCAGTGTCCATGGCAAACAGTTTACCTAAAAACTTATAAACTCTGTTGAAAACTAAAAAAAAAGCAATTGAAATGAAATGCCCGATGGACATTTTAGAGCTTGCACACTCACTTTGAAAAATCAACTGGTAAAGATACACCTATTAGGTCTTAACCAGATAATAATAAAGTTTTTATGTTTTATTTGTTTTCTGAGGTTAAATTAAACAAAATATTATTTGGCTTTTCTCCAGAATAAAATTTAAAAGTTTATTTAATATTTTAAGAAAATTAAAACTTATACATTATGAAGCTAATTCTGCTCTTCAATAATATAATAAAAGTTATTAATGCTTTTAAAAGAAATAAAAATAATGAAATATTCAATACCAAGTTCTTGCACTCAAATCATATGCATCAGGAGGCATCAACAAGACATAACAGACAGAACTGAGCCAAGTGCGTCTCAAAAATGTATAAATAGTTTACCAAAATCTGGTAAACAGTTTACCTCAAAACTTATAAACTTGTTAGAAAACTAAAAAAATTAAAATGAAATGTCTGATTGGACATTTTAGAGTTTGACACTACTTTTGAGACGCAAACATTGGCCCAGTTCTCGTCTGGCGTCTTGTTAAGATTTTATTTTGATGCATAAAAATGATTTCAACCGAGTGCCAATGAACCTTGTTGTATTGTAAGTAACTAATATTGAATATTTTATTATTTTTATTTCTTTTAAAGCAATAATAACTTTTATTATATTATTGAAGAGCAGAACTGTTATTCATACGTATAAAGTTTTAATTTTCTTAAAATATTAAATAAACTTTGAAATTTTATTCTGAAGAAAAGCCAAATGACATTTTGTTTAAATTCTAATCTCCCAGAAAACAAATAAAACATAAAATACTTTATTATATGGCTAAACATTTTTACTATTCTTTTTATCTGTTAAGATACCAATAGGTGTATCTTTTACCAGTTAATTTTTCCAAAAGTAGTGTCAAACTCTAAAATGTCCATCAGACATTTCATATTTTAATTTTTTTTTAGTTTTCTCAAGTCTTAAGTAGTTTGTAAATACCAGCCAGACACGGTAAATCTATTTACCACTGCGAACGCAAACATTGGCCCAGTTCTCGTCAGCGTCTCGTTAAGACTTTATTTTGACGCAGCAAAAACGATTTCCAACCGAGTGCCAATGAACCTGTTGTATTGTAAGTAACTTAATATTGAATATTTCATTATTTTATTTCTTTAAAGCAATAATAACTTTGATTATATTATTGAAGAGCAGGTAATTCTTCATAATGTATAAAAGTTTTAATTTTTCTTAAAATATTAAACTAAACTTTAAATTTTATTCTGGAGAAAAGCCAAAATAATGTTTTGATTGAAACTGACCCCGGGAAAACAAATAAAACATAAAATACTTTATTATTATCTGGCTAAGATACCTAACAGGTGTATCTTTTGCCATGTGCTAATTTTGCCCAAAAGTAGTGTCAAACCTCTAAAATGTCCATCAGACATTTCGATTTTTAATTTTTTTTTTTTTAGTTTTCTAACAAGTTTATAAGTTTTTAGGTAAACTGTTTACCAGAGGATTTTGCAACTATGTACCACATTTTTGAGATCGTAAACATTGGCCCAGTTCTCGTCTATCTGGCGTCTTAGTTAAGATTTTATTTTCAGATGCATAAAAATGATTTCAACCGAGTGCCAATGAACCTTTGTTGTATCGTAAGTAACTTTAATATTGAATATTTTATTATTTTATTTCTTTTTAGAAAGCAATAATAACTTTTATTATATTATTGAAGAGCAGAATCTGTTCTTCTATAATGTATAAAAGTTTTAATTTTCTTAAAATATTAAATAAACTTTGAAATTTTATTCTTGGAGAAAAGCCAAATAATATTTTGTTTAGAATAGTCTTAGACATATACACCTGGTGACGCATCTACATTTTTCTCCATTTTTATTTTAAAAATAACTTAAAAAAAAAAAAAAACAGTGGGCTGAGTTGCTTGAAAGAACCCTTGGTAGATTTTATCGCCAATAAAAAAGTCTTCTTAGAAACCGTAAAAATACTATGTTTAATATATTTAAATTTCATAGTTTTGAAATATAGCCATAGTCCGGAGTTCGATATTTTTTTAATAAAACACCCGGTATATTGTATTATCATTAAAAACAAGAACATAAAAAGACCTTTAAGAAAATACCACATTTGATACGGATCTATTATAAAATTGATAAGTCAAATGTAGTATTTAGAAACCTTTTTATTGGTAATAAAATTACAGGGTGTTCAATGAAAAAAGATAAGTTTGTGTTATAACTCTAAAATAAAAGAGTCACTATAACAAATATAGGTACGCCATTGTATTCTACATTTTCTTCTTTCTCTCAGTATCAAGCGAGTTACAAGTGCCTGGTCCAATTAAAAAAATTAAAAACACTTCATATATTCCAAAAGAATCAAGTTAGCCATAATTTACTTTCACCACTGAATTTGTTTTAAAAATCAGAAACCCAGATCATGCCATCAGATTTGTTCTATCTCTTTTAGTTTTCGCTATATCCTGCAAGACCAACGAAAAGGCGCCACCCTGTACATACATGGTTAGCAATAACAAGTTAGGGGGCGTTTATAAATTACGTGAGTTTTTTTTTAATTAGTGGAGCCCTCCTCCCCTTGGTAAGATTTGCTTTAACTCTTCCTCCCCCTCCCCCATCGTGGAATTTATGGAAATGTAAAAAGGCACCATTTTTTAAACCGGAATTAATTTTGTCGTCAAAATAAATTTAAGAGCAAAAAAAAAAGGCCCTCGACCCAAAAAGTGATAGCGTTTCACAGGACATTTGTCCGGAGTGAGGCACCTGCCCAAATCCCATTAACTTTTTCCTGATCCTGGCGAAAGAAAAACTACATTATAGTTGCATCTGACTTCCCCTCACCCTACGGTGAGGTTAGGTGTGATTTAAGTAGACCCCCTCTTGCCCTATACCTTACGTAATTTATGAACGGTTCCTCACAGATTTACTTTAAAATTGGTAAAATTTAAGTAAGTAACTTAATAAATCAACCAATTGTTTAATTAAATTATTACTGTATTAAATAAAATTTTACACCTTCCTTCTTAGCTATATCTGCATATCTTGGGGTAATGTTTAGGAAATTTGAAGTATCTTCTGTGGGTTATGATTTTATTCCTGACAGTATTGCGAATTACGTACCTTATGGGTTGTACTTCGCAGAAAAATTATAAAAAACTTTGAACTGCCATTATGTATTCCAGCCAGATGGCGGTAAGCATTTAGCTCTAATTTTCCTTTAAAGGTTTTTTATAAATGATAAAAAAATATTTTCATATGTTTGTGGCTTAGATGCAAAATCCAAGTAACCATAAACAATATAATAGTCTACGAGCCCGTGAGCGGGCAGACCTTCGTCATTTTGTAAAAGCTGAAACTTTGTCAGTGCATTCTTCCAACATAGATAGAACCGATTGGGGACTATGAAGTTTGACTCATAGTGGCTTTGAGGCAGGTAGGACAGCAAAGCGGTTACCAACGAAACTTAACTTTCGTCATTTTGTAAAAGCTAAATTTTATGTGTATGTTACTTGGGTACCTATTAGAAGATATTTCCCCAGTCGGCCGGACAGTTCTGATAGTTCCTGCCCTCGTAGCAGACAATAATTTAGTCTGGCTGTAGGGGCCCAATTGTCGAGTAACTCCATATTTATTCCAATATTTGTTATTAACCAAGATATGAAAACACGTTTTTCATAAAAGTTATAGTGAACGCGGATGTCCTAAAAATATTTTTGTTATAGCTGTGAAGTATTTTTTTGTAACCCCAATTTTACCTTGAAAGTTAACTAAATAAAAGTTAACTTTCGTTACTTTTAAAGCTTAATTTTATGGTTGTTACTTGGGTACTTATTAAAAAATATTTCCAGTCGGCAAACACTTCTGATAGTTCCTTCTGCCCTGGCAGACAAAAATTTAGTCCGGCTGCAGGCTCATGTCCGATTAAGTCCAATATTTCTGTTATTTAACAAGATATGAAAAAAGTTTTAAGTAATATACATAAAATTTATTATAACGAAAGTTAACTTTTTATTTAGTTAACTTTTGGTAAAATTGAGGTTAAAATAAAAAAAATAACTTTACAGTTAATACTTTTTTGGGACACTCTGTGTAAACCAAAATATTTTTGGACATCCGCGTTTAAAACACTATAACTTTAATACAAAAAGTTTTTTTCATATCCTTGTTAAATAATAGAAGTATTGGACTTACTTGACATTGGCCCCTACGGCCACAACTAAATTATTATGTCTGCCACGGGCAGGAACTATCAGAAGTGTCGCCGACTGGGAAAATATCTTCTAATAGGTACCCAAGTAACTACATAAAATTCAGCTTTTTGGCAAAATGACGAAAGTTAACCTTTCAATTTGGTCACCTGCCAAAGCCATCAATATGAGTCAAGCTTGCATAGTCTCCAAATTGGTTCTATCTATTGGAAGAATGCGCTGACAAAGTTTCAGCTTTGCTAAATGACGACGAAGGTCCGCCGCGCACGGGCTCTTACTCTCTAAATAACTCCAAGTATCAAAACAGTTTAAATAATAGTTCTTGGGCCAGTAATGGGCTTGACTTGCAGGATAATAACACTTTTAAAAGTCCTTTGTGGGGAGGGGGTCTTTGACGAGTCTACCACAAACATTCGATGCCGCCATATATGGAAGCGGTGGCGTTGAACCCAGCCCGTTTCAATCGTCAAAGTTTCGTGTCGCACTTAGGCTAAACGTATCATCTTTTTTGTCGGATCAAGTTTTACCACAATGTTTTGCATGCAATTTTTAAACATTGTGCCAAAAATCGTAAGAATTAAAATTACGATACCCAAAACATGTCAATGGCGCCTATGGTTTCGTGGACTGTAAAATTTTTCGGTTTTTCGGCACAATGTTTACGAAACTGCGTGGCCAAACATTGTGGAACATTTTCTGTCCGACAAAGATGTCGGCTCCTGGTCCGACACCCGAAACATTTGAGGCTGACATGGCTGGGCTAATAGCAAGCTGCTTCCATATAGCATGTGTAAGGAATATTCGTGGTCGACTCTGTCAAAAAAGAATCCCACTAAAAAGGTTTTAAAAAGTGTTGTTTAATTGGGCTTGAAGTGAATTTTCATTACTGGTCCAGGAACTATAGAAGTTAAAAGACATTATCACCGCGAAAGTTTTTAAAAATTAAAATTTATCCCAATCCCTGTATAAATAACGTAATTGTTTAAAAATATGGCCTATCAAGTTATTTTGGTCACTCGATATAAGTCCCGCGCTTAATATATTTTTAATAATATATTAATGACATGGCCATTTTGTACATGGCACGCACAACTTCCATTTTCCCACATACCTTTGCATGTTTTCACCGATTTTTCGGATAACTCAAACAGTATTTTCTTGGTGATAATTACTGGGTTTGGATGTTTATTTAAGTAAATATTTAATGACTAAATAACTACCTAACTTTTGGGGTAATTACATTGGGGTAAGTTTTGGAACTAAACCTGTGTCTTCCTGTAGCTGTTTAATAGTCCCTGGACCGGTAATAAAATGACTTTATGATAAAAACACTTTCAAAACTTTTTGAAGGGGTTCCTTTGACGAGTGACGAATATTCATACCGCCATATATGGAAGCGCCGCTTAAGCCAGCCTGTGAATGTCAAATGTTTCAGGTGTCAGACTGGGCGAACGCGTCACTTTTTTGTCAACAATGTTTACATACAATTTTTAAACATTTTGCCAATAATCGTAAGGGTAACAGTCATAAGGCTTAAACACATGTTTTAGGTATCGGACTGGGGGGTTACGTATAATTAGTAAACCAAAGTTTGCGAAAGGGCTGCCGAAAAAATTATAAAAAGGCTATGGTCAATAACAAAAATTTTGATCTCCTGTATATTCCATTGTTACTCTTTTTTATACATGTATAAATGCCTATGTAAATTAATAATATAAGGGTGTTAATTTAAAAATTTGCCACTCAAGTTATTTGCTAAAGAGACAGATTTGACAAAATTGCCGTCAAGAAATTTATGAAGGGGGAACGAACAAAAAATTAAACGGTGCCCCTTCAACCTCTTAACCACCAGGGCCACCACCCCAAAATTTCTAAATGAAAGGAAGGGTTGAGTGATAAATAATTTTAAAGCTCCTGATGGGTACTTTATAACTCTAGAATTTAATGTCAGTATCTTAACTAACTACAAAATACGGTACTTAAAAATACCAAATACCTGATCGGAATGGCCATATTTCCGAAACTAATAAACTAAGATGTACTTAATAGGGTATTTTCTTAAACTTTAAAGATCTTTTATTGGTAAGATAGGTCCCATATTAAGATAGTAACGCATTTAATACATCTAACATTATTTGTTTCCTGAAATATGGCAACCAATCAGGTATTTGGGTAGTTTTCAGAAGTACCGACATTTTGTAGTAGGTAAAGAAATTGACTTTATATTTAGGGGTATAAAGTACTCTCCTGTTGTAAACTCCATCCGTGGACATATTGTATAAAAAATGGAACAACCAACCGTTTTAAACACAAAGGACTATATGCTAAAAAACATCTGTCTTATCGAAAAACCAAAGCTATCACCTTTTGTAAATATAATTTATAAACAATTATTAGCATTTTTCGATTGTATCCGTATAGTTAAACAAGTTTTAGACGTTGTGCCGGGGGCTAAGTCTTTCCCACGATAAATTGCCAAACAGTACTGAACACAAATACCATGACAGCTCGAAATCTGGCTCGTCATCTTATCCATAAAATACCTACTAGAAATAGTACCTCTAAATGAATCACCCCTTACATATTACATATATAAAAATAACAATATTTTACCAAACCGTTCTTCAAATAATTTTTTATCCGCTATGACACCAACGACCTTCGCGCGCAAACTATCAATAGTATGGACTTTTGGCAAGGCACTTAAAATCTACACGCCCACGAAAACAAAAAAGAAGTTTGTGTCGCTATGGAAACGGCTAATTCTTGAATGACGTTCGGTGTAGACACCAGCGTCCGCGTCCCTTTGAATCAAAAGAATTCAGGTGAATATTTTAACACGGGTAAACGATATTAAACTTTTAAAAACTAATTTGAGACTTGTTAAATAAAGTGTTTCGGGTTTTCTGTTACCATTTTTTTCGTAAATACCATCCCTTTGACTTTGGACATTGTTTTGTGCGGTGTATAAACTGTATAAATAACTAAACTAGCGTTAAGAAGAAGCAATTTGATTTTAATAAGCGGTAAGTGAAATTTTAATATACCTATTTTAATAATTTTATTACAATAAGACTTGAGATTATTGCCATTAGCACCCTAAAGTAACGTCAAAAGATATTCCAGTGATTTAATACCAAAAAAACTATTTTGCCTGTTTTTTATTTTAAGTTTGGTACTTATCGGACACCACGCCGATTTTGATAATTTTGGCGCTGATTACGAATCTGAAAGAATTTTTGTCGGCAACGTTTGTTCGAGATATCCAAGGAATGCCAATCGACAGACTGGATACAGAAGACCTATAATCAACAAAGCAACGTACAAATCTAGGTTAATTAACTTTTTTATTTTTTTATCTTTTATCCTAACAAGAAAGTTCAGAATTAGGAATATACAATTTTCCTGATTTTATTAAATGTTTCGTTTGATCAAGATTTACTATAATAGTGTTATTATGTAAAATACATTGGTTGTTTTGTTTTTTACAGTTATTCCAAAATATGAAACCTGAAAATAGTTTAAAATATGTAATCTATCAAAATTCTTGGTTATCTATAATACCATATTATGAGTGAAATTTAAATTTTAAAACTCAAATACTGTCTAATATATCATCAATAGCTATTAGAAGTATTACTGTGAATAATAAAAATGATTAGTTGGAACTAATTAATGTATGCTCCTTTATTCACCGAGATTTGATAATTCGGCCGGTGTTCTTCTTCTGGTATACTTACTACCATTTTCGGTAGTACCGACATGGTCACTTTTTACATCACAAAGGTCGTCAATAGTGGCATTTGATACAAACGCGTTCCGCATTTTACCAATTCGCTTACTTTCCTTAAAAGGCAGAGTCACATGGTTTATTAAAAGGTTTGTCACATATGTTACCGTACGATTCATCCAGAACCATTTCATAGAATGGTTCCAGTTGAGCTGTGTTAGGTCCATGTCCCAAAGCAGAAAACAACCAACCTAAATTTTCGCAGGAGCAAAGAAATGTATTTCTGCTAAACATCATTTCAGTCTGTACGTTTTCATATGATACGTAGTCAGGATTTAAACTCCCCGCATCCACGAAATTAAGTGAATTCTTTGCTAAAGTCATAAAACAAACTTGAGTTTTCCAAAATTTCTTCCAGAATATCTTTAATTAATCCTGGGCTAAGCTTTTCTAAAGCTGCGCTCTTTAAGTTGCAAGAAACTATTTCTTAGGATAAAAATGTTTTCAGCTAATACAGATAATCCATATGGGTGAACAACTTCTATAAAATTATCGGTAAAGTAGAAATCTTCAACGGTTCCGTTGATACCGCTTGAATGTATTTCTGTAAACTGACTCTCTGAAAATATGGATCGTTTCGTATACATCTGTATTCCCAAATGTTCCACAATATTGATTCGCTGTTTTGGACATTGAATACCCCCGCTAAATCAAGTTCCACCCTGATTCCAGATGTTTGAATGGTTTTTACATTGACGTCAATGAAACTGAAGTTCTTAAAGTTATTCAAAGCCACAAAAGCATTTGACTGAATAGTGTCTATACTAACATTTTGAAAGTAAAGATATTGAAAATCAACTGGATGGGCATAGCACCCGGTTGTGTAAAAGATTTTTCAATTTGTGCAAAGGTCCTGAAAGGTATGTTTGCTATATGGGAAATATTCTTAAAGACAACAGTAGGGCAGCATAGGCTCGTACTGCAATCTCTGAAATATAAGATGTTTTATGTTGTCAACTGAGAGATGTTGAATGCGTTTGTTTTCATTTGAGCATCTTGTAGAGATGGTTAGGGTGTCACAGTTTGATATTTCCAATTTTTCAATCGTTGTTGGAGCACTGAACTGGTTGATAGAAGATATACGTCCTGAAATAATAAAGAAATATGGAATAAGAATCAGCATTATGTTATTGAAAAAAATAATATGTATCTGGGTCTTTCGTTGGAGAAGACAACTCCTTAAGAGTATTTAAAAGATGGAAACATTTTAAAACACAATATCCAAATAATATAAACAAAGAGATTTGATAACAACTCCAAAAAGTTGAAAACAGATCACGTTAATTTTAATTTAATTATAATCCATAATTGCCAGTTGTGTAGTATAGGTCTTGGAGGGGCTCCGTACTCACAATGAGTTTAGGGGCCTAAAATAAAAACGAAAACGAAAAAAAGGTCCCCTAATTTTTCCCTTTATAGGGCTTCAAAAAATGTGAAAAATTTCCGGAGAAACATTGATTTTTTTATTTCAGCAATGC
>JACEGR010006132.1:0-64484 GCA_014170235.1 Listronotus bonariensis
GACACGTCAGCCTCTTGGGCTTTTAGTGTCCAGGAATGGGCTTTTATATTTTGTCTTCTAGGTTTGCGTCTTTCAGAAAGGACTGGATTTTTAGCGTGTTTTTGTAGTTAAGTATTTCCTTTAGTGAACCAGTGATGTTATAAGTCTGTGAGCGGTCTTTTGTATTTGGGGCAATCTTCAAAAATGTGTTTGATTGTTAGAGTAGTTTGGCAGTCGGGGCATGTGGGGGGTCTGATTTGTCCATTAGGAAGCCATGGGTCAGTCTTGTGTGTCCCATTCTTAATCTAGCCATGGTTTTCAGATGCCTGCTAGAGTATGTAGACAGGTCGGTTTTGTCAAAGAAGAGTTCTTTGATTTCATGTAGTTTGTTGGGCTCATCGAGCAGGTCCCACTCTAGTTGTATGGAGTCTTTGATTACGTTATCTGTGAATTTGTTTGAGTCTGTCAGCGAGAAAGAGTAGCGAGAGTAAGATGTATTTGAGGGGTTTTTGGCCAGATGATCTGCTTTTTCATTACCCTCAATGCCCACATGGCTTGGCACCCAGATGAAATTGATTCTCTTATTCAGAATTAGGAGTCTTTCGAGATTGTAGAAGATCAGGTTAAGGAGGGTAGTCTTGGCTGTGGGGATTTTATGAGGAGTAGGGAGTTTAGGGAGTCGGAGACGATGCCACATGGAGGGAGATCGTGGGTTAGGATGTATTCTGTGGTCTTATAGATGGCAAAGAGTTCTGCGGAAAGGATGCTAGTGGATTGGTGAAGTAGGTAAGATTCAGAGCCTAGTTCGGAATAGAATGCAGCTCCCGTGTGGCTAGAAGTTTTGGAGCCATCAGTGAATATGAGGTATAGGTTACTATATTTATTGTTTATCAGGGAGTAGAAGGATTTGGACAGAAAGGTTTCGTTATATTGAGACTTTGGAAATTCTAGGAGATCAGTGTTGATGCTAATGGGTGGGAAGTTCCATGGGGCAAAGTTGTATGGGTTAGAGGTAATAGGGGAGGTGTGTCTAAGGGGAGTCTTGAGGAAAGTTGGAGATATTGGGAAGGGAGGGAGTTTGGTGGGGAAAGGCCTGTAGGGGAGGTAAGAGTATTGCGATGAGGGATGAAGGAGCGAAATTTAAGACTATTGATATATCTGGCCAGGAGCTGTTGTCTGCGATGCGGGAGAGAAAGAGATTGGGACTCGCAGTATAGACTTTTGATTGGCGTGGAACGGAAGGCACCCAGAGATATTCGAATGCCTTTATGATGGATGGAGTTGAGACGTTTGAGTTGGTATTCTTTGGCTGAGGAGTAAGCTAAGCATCCATAGTCTATCTTGGATAGTATAAGGGAATTGTGAATTCTAAGAAGGGGGTGCGATGGGAGCCCCATTTGACCCCAGATAGTGATTTGAGGAGTCTGAGGTCGGAGGAGCATCGGTTTACTATATAGTCGATGTGATGTTTCCAAGTAAGAGAGGAGTCGAAGTGGAGACCTAGGAATTTGTGTTGATTGGAGTTGTGGACGGGATGATCATTTAGGAGGAGGCTGCAGATCTTTAGGCAGTTTCTCTTTTTACAGAAGTGAACAGAAGTGGTTTTAGAAGAAGAGATTGAAAGGTTCAGGTTGGAGGACCAGGTGACTAGGTTGTTTAAACAGTTTTGGAGTAGCGTTTCACTTCTGTGGGTAGAGGGGGATGAGTGATAAATGAGAATATCGTCAGCAAATAGTCTGAGGGATATGGTAGGTGGAATTTGAGACCGGATGTTATTGATGGCGATGTTGAACAGAGTGGGGCTGAGGACAGAGCCTTGAGGGACGCCATTTAATTGAAGATGAGTACCTGACAGGTATCCATTTACCTTGACAGTGAATTTTCTGTCTGATAGAAAATTGGAGAGGAAGCGGTGTATGTGGCCTCTGAGTCCCCAATTCCAGATGGTATCGAGTATGGCGTTGCGACTGACTGCGTCGAAGGCATGTTCTAGATCTAGAAAGACTGCAGAAGTATGGTGTTTGTTTTGGAAGGAGTTCAGGAGATCCATGCTTAAACCTACTAGATGGTCGATAGTGGATCTGTACTTTCTAAATCCCATTTGCTCGTTGATTAGATAGCCTCTCTTTTCTAAGATCCATGTAAGGCGAGAATGGATTATTCTTTCGAGTAATTTGCATAGGTGGCTTGTTAGGGCGATGGGTCTATATCCGGAAACCAGCGATCTAGGTTTAGAGGGCTTGTGGATTGGGATTAGTATGGAAGATTTCCAAGAGGAAGGTAAGGAACCAGAGCACCAAATGCGGTTGTAAAGGAGGAGCAAATAATGGAGGCCAGAAGGAGGGAGGTGCTTAATGAATGAAATTCTGATGTGATCGGGACCTGGAGCTGAATCCCTAGAGTTTGCTAGGGCGGTGAGGAGTTCTTGTATCGTGATAGGAAGATTATAGGAGGAGTTGTCTGGGGAATAGTGGGTAGGGTAGGAGGGAGAAGAGTGGGGGTGGGAGTTGAAGATTGAAGAGTAGTGGGAAGCGAAGATCTCAGGAATGGATTTCGGATCATTAACCCATTGATGGTTATGTTCTATACCAGAAATTGAGCGTAAAGGGATTCCCTTCAGTCTGTTAATTTTGTTCCATATTTCTGTGGACGTGGTGTTGGGGTGAATGCTTTCGACGAAAGTGGACCAGTGATTTCGTTTAGCTGATCTTATAGTTTTCCTGGCTATGGCTCTCATTTTCTTGTAGGTGACTAGTGCTTCTGAAGATGGTGAGTTTTTAAGCTTGTTGATTGCTCTCTTTCTGTTTTGGATGGCAGATTTGCATTCATCATTCCACCAAGGAACTGGTGGTTTATTTGCTCTGAATTCAGTTGTTGGAATATTGTCTTTGGCACATTGAAGGATGGCGTCTGTAAAAAGTTCGGTTGACTGGTCTATATCGGGTACCATGGGAGGAGGGGTGAAGGATGCTTGAAAGGAAGACCAATTGGCCTTTTTAGGTTAAAGGTTAGTGGAGGGGTGAGGTGGGAGGACCAGGTCAGATGTTCGAGGGTGGTTGGAAAGTGACCATCGCTGCCGTAATTGTCGCTAAGTACGGACCATTGGTACTCATGGCTGATGTTGGAAGAGCATAAGCAGAGGTCAATATGTGATAAAGATCCGTAAGCGGGGGAAAGGTATGTGGGGCTTTTGTCGTTTTTGATGTTTAAGTTGAATTCATTGGCTAGGTTCATAATGGTAATGCCTCTAGGGTCGGGTCTCTGAGAGCCCCACTCGGGATGATGAGAGTTAAGATCTCCCATTAGTATGAGAGGAAAAGGAATTTGTGAGATGAGGGAGGAGAGATCAGGTAAGTTAATAGGTACTGATGGGGGAGATAGAGGCTACACAAAGATATTTTTGTGTTGCCCAAGTGGCAGGAGATGGAGCAGGCTTCCAGGTCGGTGGTTAGGGGATTCCTGGAGAAAGGGATGTTTTCCCGTATTAATATCGCTACTCCACCTGAGGATCTAGCTTGATTTAGGCGGTCTTTGCGAATGGTATTATAGTGAGGAATGGTGAAGTCATGTTGATCGTTAAGGTTTGTTTCTTGGAGAAGAAGAATAGCTGGTTTCATGGATTTTATAAGGAGGTAGAGCTCAGAGTAATGAGATCTAACACCGTTGATATTCCATTGGAGGATTGTGGGTGCCATTATGATGATTTTTTATTTATGAGATCTAGATGACTTGGGTTTGTCTACCTCCATTTTGTCTAGAGAGTTCTCCGAAGAACTTCTAGAGGTTGAAGATTTGTGTTTTGTTTTGGGAGTATTGTGTGTTTCCTTGTTAGAGGGGTGGTTTCCTTGGGAGGGGGGTTTTGGGTGGGTCGTTGTAGGGAGGTGTGGGATTTTGGGGGAGGGGATTGGGGGAGGAGGAAGGGATATGGGAAAGGGAGAAGGAGTGGGGGTGGAGTTGGTGGGTGGGTTTTGAGGTTTTAGTGAGGTGGGAGGGGGATGAGGGGTTTTGGTGGGTGATTTTCCACCGCTTGGGAAGGGGGAAGGGACTGTTGCTGGGACGGGCTTTTAACTCTTTCTGCGAAGGAGACAGAGAAGGTTGGATTTTGGCTAATGAACTTCTTTTTGGCTTCGTTATATGGGAGGCGATCAGTTACTTTGATTTTTTGAATGCCCAGTTCGTGTTTGTATATCTTGCATCCTTTATAGCGAGGGGAATGTTGTTCGGAGCAGTTGACGCAGATCGGTGGAGGGCTGCATGGCATTTCACCGTGGGGAGATTTGCCGCATCTGGGACACGCTGCGTTGTTTTTGCATTGTTCCGAGGTATGACCAAATTTCTGACAGTTGAAGCATCTTAATGGATTTGGTATGAAGGGTCTGACTTTGATATTAAGGTAGCCGGCTTTTATGGTTTCGGGGAGTGAGAGAAGTTTAAAAGTTAGGATTAGTGTAGCTGAGGGAATAGTTTCATTGTTTACTCTTGTGTTTAAGCGTCTGACCTCTATGACACCTTGAGAGCTCAGACCTTCCAGAATTTCTTCGTTGGAGCAATACAACAGATCTCTGCATGTAATTACACCTTTGGTTATATTTAAATTGTGATGTGGCTTGACTGTAATTTCCATGTCGTTTATGCTAGATATTTCTTTGATTTTATCTGACTGTATTTTGTTTTTTACTTCTACAAGTAAGTCTCCGTTTCTTAGTTTCTTAACAGATTTGGATTCCCCGATAGAACCGAGGAGGGACTTGTATATAATGAAAGGGGATACCTTTTCAAAGGAATCTTCCTTTCTAGACAGTGTAAAGTACTTTTCGAAGTAGATAGTGTTGTCTATCACTTCTGGCGACAAAACTCGAGGCCTCTTGAGAGGCCCGTGAAGAGGGGGAAAGAATTTAGATTAATTGAGCTCATAGTGATCCCACGAGTATCCTGCGAATTAAATGTCCGTCACGGCAGAGCGCGGTTACCGTGATAAGGCGACTTATATGCTAACAGAGGGCACCAGGTATCTGTTAGGAACCGTTAGCGACTCACCCAGGGAGGAGCCATGCATCCTATGGCACGGTATCTTAACACCTTAAGATTTCCCTTACAGTTACACATCACAAACATTAACAGCGTACAGATTGGACAGGAATGAGACAAAGGAGTAAACGAGAATACAGAACGCGACGAACGAACTGGGGTACCCCGGGGTCGTCAAGCCCGCAGACCTGAGGAATTCAGGTCCCCCTGGAGGTATCCTAATAGATTATGTAAAAACCCCTGGATACCGAGTTTTACTAAAATATTTTCTACATATCAAAAATTATTATTAATATTTTACCATATAAAATTTGTGGTTTTTCTGTGTACTTACCATTAATGAGCATACACCCTGTATACCGAGTGATGCATCGCCAGGCGGGGCATGGGAAATCCCATGTAATTTTTAATGGGGTCAATTATTGGCTTTCCTAATTATTTTAGAGAAAAATTCTATTAAAGTTTGTTGAAGAGCATGCAAATCTACGTCCATGGTAAAAACTTTAGATTTTTCGGTTAACCCGTTTGCTAGTTAGATGCTAATATATTTTTAAAAATTGTTACATTATTATCGCCTCATATTTATGAACAACAATAAAAACACCAGTTAGCGTGACATAACGTTGTCATTTAAAAATTTAGTGCTTTATTATTATCGAAGTAGAGCGAAAAGATTAACCATGAGTTATACTACTGAAGAAAAAGTATTGATGATTAAATGGTACTATTAGGAAAATAGTTACCAAAAGGTGTCAGACATGTTTGCTGCTCAGTATCCGAATAGACCAATACCCGGAAAATCAACAGTCGATAGGACTATCAAAAAATTTGAGACTAAAGGCACAGTGATAAATAACTGCAGATGTGAAACCAGGGAGTATCAAAAAGAAGAAAATGTAAGAGATGATAGAGACTTGGAAATTTTATTGCACGTGGAAGAAAATGAAGGGAAGGTGAGTACAAGGAAACTTCGGGATATCATAGGAAAAGAAATCAACAGTGCTCCCGATTTTGAAAAGGCATAAATACATTTCATACAAATATGAAAGACATCAAGAGCTAAGGAATGGGGATGAAATACGACGTCAGGAATTTTGTTTTGACATGATGGAAAGGACAAACATGGACAAGGAATTTTTAAGAAATATTTGTTTCACTGATAAGTGCACAACAATGAACCCAATCATTAAAGTTACCGATACTGGAGCAAAGAAAACCAACACAGATTTGTCGAAACGAGGACGCAATATCCACAGAAAGTAAATGTTTGGGCGGGGATTTTCGGACAACATATTATTGGACCATTTTTTCTTAACCAAAATTTGAATGCAGAATTTTATTTGGAAGTACTCGAAGAACTAATTTTACCCGCTTTAAATGATGTATCCAGGGAAAATCAGGAAATTTGGTACCAAATAGATGGCTGCCCGGCACATAATACTCTGACTGTTCGGGAATATTTACACAATGCTTTTAATGGAAATGTTATTGGCTTACATCATACCATAAATTGGCCAGCCAGGTCTCCTGATATTTCGCCAAATGACTTCTTCCTCTGAAGTCATTTAAAAAGCATTATATAGAAGGATAAAAATTACTCTAATCTAGATGAGTTAAAAAATGCTATTTCTGCAGAATGCAATAAAATTTCAATTTATCAGTTAGCCAATGTAAGAAGACAATTTTATGAACGTCTGGGTTATTGTCTAGCAGTCAGTGAAGGATTATTTGAAAAATTTCTTAAATCTTAAGTTTATTACCAACATATTAATTATTGTAATAATATTAATAATTTATTGAAGCATGTAAATATTAGAAATGTCATAGGTTTTTGAAATTTGTTACTCTAGTTTAGTTTAACTTAACTTAATTCGTTTGTATGAATACAACTTTAATCTTTTCACTGTACGATTTTTTGATAATAATAAAGCATTAAATTTTAAAATGACAACGTTATGTCACGCTAACTGGTATTTTCATTGTTGTTCATAAATATGAGGCGATAGTAATGTAACAATTTTTAAAAATATATTAGCATCTAACTAGCAAACGAGTTAACCGAAAAATCTAAAGTTTTTACCATGGACGTAGATTTGCATGCTCATGCTCTTCAATAAACTTTAATAGAATTTAACTCTTAAATAATTAGGGGAGCCAATAATTGACCTCATTAAAAATTACATGGGATATCCTAATCCCGCCCGGCGACGCATCACCCGGTATGCTTAAGCAATGTCCAATTTTTAAGCTTATTTTGAGCTTTCCTACTTAAAAATCTAATTAGCAATACTTACCAATCGAAATATATCCAAAGTATTATCAATAGTTACAATGCGAGCTATTCGACATATCGTTACCCATTTTAATGCATTTAAAATAGTTGGACCATTAGCCAGCAAAAAAAGTATATAAAGTAAGATGGCACACAAGAAATAACATCAAAGAAAAAATACGTCATTAAATATCGTCTAAAAGAAAAAAAAATAGCTACAGTGTGTTAAAATTTATTCCAGAGATGCTGAATGTTTTATCATACTTTTTTTCACTCTTCATGTCGTATAAACTAAGAGTGACAAAAAATACGTCATTGACGTAAGCCGAAAAATTACGTCAGTAACGTAAGTCCGAGAAATTCGTCAGTCAAATATCTACAGTGTGGGCCAAATTAAACTTGCACACTTTTTAACTAATAATAACTTTTTATCTGTTGCGCCAATCTTCTTTATTTTTGAGAGGCAAATAGGTAAAATAGGTTTTCTGTAGGTTTGCTAATTTTGGTAAAATTAAATTTAAATGGACTGGACTTACGCGATGGTCTAAAATTTGGTTTATGATATCTGACCAAAGTCTTTAAATTTTTATAAAAAAATACCAATTAATTCAGAAGTTAGGAGGAGGGTCCTGAATTTAGACAAGCACTGTATAGTATGTAACACATGCATACAGTATTTTTTTTTACTCATGGGATTGCCGCACTCGCCTAACGACTTGTGCTGTCAAACTTTCCATTCTTAAAAAAGTATCACTTTGTTACATAAATTACTAAAATTACCCTTTGATTCCGAAAAATATTAAAACTTGCCCATTTTCTAAACGCTTTTACTTATCTTGACCTATTTATTTATTTATTTATTTATCTATTTGTTTGTTACTTGGGTCAAATTAAGTAATTCGAATTTGACCCCTTCCTAACGACAGATTGATCTAAAATTTGGTACACACTTTTAATCTTGATGACAATACAATATAATATACATTCCTTATGATTGTAAATCCAATATGGCTGCCAATACAAAATGACGAATTACATATTACTTCACTACAGCCTTAATATGGGTATCAAATAAAAGAGCTTGATTGGTAGAATAGAGCTTACTATGAAAAATTTAAATCCAAGATGGCCGCCGACACAAAATGGCGGTTAACATTTTTTTCACCGCAACTTCAATAAGGGTATCAAATAAAAAGGGTTTGATTGGTAGAAAAGAACTTACTATAAAGACAAAAATTGGATGGCCGCCGCTAAAAAATGGCTAATTTAATATTTTTTTACGACTACCTCAATATGAAAATCAAATAAAAGGGCTTAACTAGTAAAAAAGCTTACTATTAGAAATAAAATAAAATTTTAAAATGGCCGCTGCCATATTTATTATTACTTAATAAAGCATTTAAGTATAGTTAGACCCATATTTATTTCATTCTGAAAGCGATGCCGACAAGTACACATAAAATAATAAAGCAAATAAACCCTTTTGTGAACAATGATTTATTGCAGCAAAAAATGTTTAACCCAACGACTACGCCACGCGTTACAGGTTTCATGGTACGGCAGAGACGAAATAAGAGGATGTTTTTAAGTACGTGATACGTGTTTTCGCAATATTTTTGTTTATTTATATAAAAAATATGTAATCAGGCTCTGTCAAAGGCTATGTGCTTTTGAAAAGGTTTGTTTACTTTATCATTTTTGTGTAGGTACTTGGCGGCATCGCTTTCAAAATGAAATAAATATGGTCTTAACATTACGTTTAGATCACTTCAAAAAACAAACGTAAATTTTTGCTTTTTTTGGTTGGTAGATTTACCATCTTTGTTATACTTACTTTGCAACACTTTTGGTCTAAAAACAACTCTGACAGAATTCTTATCATAATACCCAATACAAAAAGTTAATCCAATGTTTAAAGTTACTATCATATCAGAGACAAACGTGATCCATTTTAGTGTGTAATAAGATCTTACGTATGCCCAATTTGTTGGTATAATCCATACCAGGGTAAGTATATACAGGAAAGCCATAAAGAAGTTATGCCATAAACTAAAAAAAACAATAATTTTCTGTGTTTTTAAAGTAGGGTTTTATAATGTCACTTAATAATCCGGTTCATCAATGGCTAAAAATTGCTTTAATGACACTACTTTAAAAAAAAGTGGTGTGATATGTGAAGAGTGATTCAAAAATCGATCATGAAAGTTAAGGTGGTGATTTTACGTGATATAATAATGGCACAATTTAGTAATTCTATTTATACATGAAATTACTTCGCCCCTGTACAATGTAGCGAGTTTTCATGTATATGTTGCCACCTACCCAAGCAGCAAGCTGACGTCTTATTGACGTCTCTTGTTAGTCATTTTTGGTCACATTTGGTCAGCAAAGACGTCATAAGATGACGACAAAATGACGTTAAATTGACCTCCCTAAGTCACAGACAAAAAACGTCCCGTTAATGACGTCATAATAACGTCTTTAAGATGTCGAAAAATTGACGCATATACTTTTTTTTAAAGCTAAAATGATACAATATTTTATTTGAAAATTGAAATAGGAAAAAACTTCTTACTCTTTACAATTTCCTTCCACTGCAAGGTCGCATCTTTTGGGACAATGTCCAACCTGAGAGATACATAGTATATTTCTTTCTAATCAACCGCAGACCAATCTCGAACTATTTTGGTCTCATCGGTACGGTGTAGGACGATAAAAAGCGAAGATGTTAAATAAACGTAGTAGTTTATTGTCCATTACGCCATCTATCGGTAGAGTGTTTTTCTATTTTAGTTTTGTAAAATTATTAGTCTAATTTTTTGTCATATGATATTTCGCTTGGATTTTGACACGAATCATATAATGTCACAAACTTTTTCTGGCGGGTTTTCTAAACATGACATCATTAGATTTTTATGAGTTAGTATGACGAAAAAATGACGTCGAAAAGACGTCACATCAACGATGTCAAAAACACGTCATTGAAATGACGTTAAAATGACATCATAATTTTGGTCTGATGACGTCCTATGACCAAAAATTACTTAAAAATGACGTCATATTGACGTCAGCTTGCTGCTTGGGTACTTTTTACTATAAACAAGAAGGATAGAAAAAGATCGGTTGTCTGCAAAATCGGTTTACTGACGATAGTTGAACGTGACAACGTCATAAGAAAATACTGATAGAACGGTTGCATTTTTTAAAAGAAAATTATACAATTTACACCACATTTACTTTTTACTGCACTTACTACTTGACGAAAACATGTAAATGGATTATTGTATAGCAACTATTCACACGGACCGCTCAAAGAAGGAGAGAAACAGATGTCGAACGCTGCCGAACGCGGAGGCCAATTGTGCCTCTTCCGCGCTCTCGTTTGCGCTTCAAGCTTTTAATGGAACGCCGAATGAGTCATGTTTTTGTGCCTGCAGCCGGCTCCATCGAATTATAAGACATTATTACGTCAAAAACGTCCTAAATAAAGGTCCTATAGTTTTTCATCTATTATACAGGGTGTATCTGAAAGTTGTGGAAAAAAGTTACTACAGAACCTGACGCTAAAATATGACGATCTAATCCAACTTACCTTTATGAAAAGTAAATGGTTTCGAAGATACAGGGTGTCAAAAATGTATTCTGGTTTTAGTTTTTTATAAATAATTTTGTTATTAATAAGTCTATTGTCACAATATTTATCTAAAAGGCATTTTAGAAGGTGAGAAATACGAATTTGCTATCAATTTTATTGTTAACTTTAGAGGACTGGTGGTGTCTTGCACAACTTAAAAACGTAATAATTTTTTGAGCTACTTTGTAACTTTTTTTTCATTCTTCTTCTACATATTTTAAATTAAATAGGTATACCTGTTAAATCGTGATTTAGAGCAGCCGTTTCGCGATATCTGGATTTTTAAAAATCACTTCCTGTATGGCGAGGTCTAAGCTTATGACAGGGTGTTTCAGAATTAGATGCTGTATAGGAAGTGGTTTTTTTTTTAAATCCAGATATCTTAATTGCCTAAATTAACTTTATATAAGGTATACCTTTATTATGTCAAATATATTGAAGAATAGGTTTTTTTCTTTAAAAGTTACATACAGAGTGGTTCAAAAAGTTATTTCGATTTTAATTTGTTTAAGATACCGCAGGTGGTGCCCCCAAAGTTAACAATAAAATTGATAGTAGATTTTTTTACCTCCCAAAAAATTTTTTGACTAAATATTGTGACAATATACTTATTACCACCAAAATAATTTAAAGAAAAGTAAAAACCAGAATAAATTTTTACCACCCTATAACAATTTTTGGCACAATGTTTGAATATTGCATTGCGTTTGCCTGGTCCGACACCTGAAACATTTGACATTGACAGGCTTCCACATATGGTGGTATGAATATTCGTGGTAGACTCGTCAAAAGGAACCCCCAAAAAAGTTTTAAAAGTTTTATTATCATAAAGGAATAGTATATTACATTACAAGTGTGGAAAATGACTAATTTCACACGAGTGGGAATATTGTAGCACGAGGCGTTAGCCGAGTGCGACAAACCCACGAGTGTAAGAAAGTCATTTTCACACGAGTACTGTACACTATTTTTCCTACGACCACAAATTATTCACCAAAAAAAAATAAATTAAAGTTTGTCTGTTCAGAAAAAATAAAAACAATTGAGAACTTTGCAACACTAGGGTGATATTTACTTTGTATCACTAGTGTGATATGTACTTTTCCTCACTGCTATATTATACTGTTTTGACAATATTTTTACATCGAAAATCACCTACCTAGAAGCATTATATAACTTTTATCATTTTGGAATTTAAAAAGGCCCTCACTTAATAAAAATTGTATGGTTTTGTTAGGTAATAACGCTAATAGTTTAATACGGTTTTCTGCTATTATAAAGGTTTTTTAAAAATTATCGATTCTTACATATTTTAGACACTCTTCTAAATAAAACGTAAGTGGTGCATATCCAAAATATTCCGTTTTTTAAAAAATATCAGTAAATAAACTTACGGGACCGGGGAGTGAAAAGGGGTGCTGGGTGGGGTAAAATTGGTAAAACGATTTAATGAAACTGAACATCACATGTAAAATTAAGTAAAAATAACAGTTTTTCCTTATATTTTTAAGAAAAAATATAAAAAATATGAAAATTGTAAATGCATAACCTAAAGTCCTTAAAGTAAGGAAAAACGACTACCAAACGTCAGTTACCATGCAAAATATGGAAAGCATTTGGCAACGTCGGAAGGGTCTGATTCTATTTATGAATGGATAAAAGAAAGTGGATTCATAAAGTGTGTATTAGCCTTAGGTTTAATTAGGGATTAAAAAAGATTTAACTAGTTGTTTGAGTACACGAAGAAAGAGAGGAAGGAATTTGATCTATAGGCTTTTTTCTCTGGCGCTTTAGGTCGAACGGTCAAGCGGCAAGGCTGCCTCTATAAAGTACGTGCTCAAAGGTAGAAGGGAGATTTTAAATTTGATCTAATTACCTGACAACACTGTGCCAGTCAGTGAAAGTTGTTTTTGTGGTTATGTCTATTTTTGTTAATGTTTTTATTTTTTCGTAAATTTTAATAAATATAAAATAAGATGATTTTTGCTAATTTGGGTTCTACCGTTTAAGGTAAATAAAAAGTTTTTTTTACTGTCACTACAATAAATATGTCACTTGCAAAACCAATAGCAGTTTTTAGAATGACATCATAATATGTATCACACCAGTGTTGTAAAGTACTTTGCAACACTAGTGCTGTAAAGTACTTTGCAACACTAGTGTGATATAAGGCATTTTCTATGCATGAAATCAGTGTGCTATTTGCTATTTTCACAAGTGGTCGTAGGAAAATTTTATTACTTGCCCAGGGACTATATCTTAAAAAAGTATCAATGAAGATTAAACACTTGAAACTAGGTCCCTTATATGGTAAATTTAGCAAAAGACTTGTCACTTAAGTTGTGAGAATGCGCACGGTTTAATTTTAAAACGAGAAAATGACATTCCTTGAAAACATTTCGTTAAACCTAATTTTAGCGACAATATTCAAATAAACTGCTGCTCAATTCAACTGCAACTGGAAATTTTTTTGGTAAATTTCAAATCCTTATTACTCTTAAATAAAATGCAATAGCAAAATGCGGCTTTCACCGTTTTGTAGGATAACTCTTTTGGAAAAAATGGCCATTTCACTTTGTGTAAATTTTCTCTTGTTTTTATTCTACAGGGTGTAATAGAAAAGTCCGGTTTTTTACAAAAACTTTGTCAAGAGCGACATTCTACAAAAAAATAGTTTTTAATTTTTAATTATATAGTGTTATTCAGTAGACCATTTTGAAAAAACAAGTTTGTCAGATTTTTGATATCTGCTCCATTTTTCATGTTATAATTTTTTTTCAAAAATTGATTTTTTTTCATATTGTACTCCCTGTATTTAACAGTTCATCACAGCGATTAATTTTTTTAGATAATTTTAAATGTACATAAGTACCCTTTTAAAACTGTATTAGAATTTTATTTCTAAAAAATTATTAACGCGTCAGTAGCGTCGCAAATGTAACTAAATTGTATTTTGGTAAAATTTCAATTCCCAAAGTTTCTGTGAGCACCACATATTCTGTATTTAAGATTTTAATTGTTTCTTCACAATTTTTAGAAACTACGGACATTTATCTCGGGACGGTTTTTTACTTTTTTAAAAAAGTCATCAGTGGCGTAGATATAATTTTTCTTCTGAATGCTCTTTTTTACTTGCCAGAGGATTATTGCATGGAAGTAATAATTTGTAATTCGGGTTATTTTAGGGCATTTATCGATTAGCTTAGAACAAACGTTAACATTTTTTAAAATCTTAGTAATTTAAAAAAATATATACAGGGTGTTTCGAAAAATTAAAGCTTCCACATTTGTATTTTTTTAAATAAAAGCAGGGTGTGAATCCTTAGATGATTTTACGAAGAAAGTTCAATTAAACTTATGTTCTGACTGTCCTAACTTTTGAGATACAGGGTGTGAAACTTAAAAAAATATATACCTTTTTTTTATAATAACTGTGATACCACTCTACAAATTTTAATAAAATTTGGTACATAGCCACTATACATTGGGGGCATTTTTTAAAGTAAAATATTTTTATCTTTTTTTCAGTGGCGTTCGAGCAGGATTTAAATTAAATATTTTTTAAAGAAAATCATTGTACGCCACTGCTTTTTTGAAACAAAAATTATTCCTATAATTTCCATTTATTTTTAAGCAAATTTGATATTATGTTATTCTTTTGCCCGACGAATAGTTTTTACTTAATAAAATATGAAGCATTTCTCGGCATGTTCATATATTGTCAAAATTAATAAAAATGCCTTATTAGTGTTTTGGTAAAAGTGGCAAGGTTTATTTTTTTAAAAAACGCAAGTACCTGCATTTTAAATCTCTTCCAAATCTCTCTTATCCAACTTTTAAAATTCTGTTATTTATAGGAACTTCCTGCCAACATCTTTGGTATATTCGTGAATCACTTAAGAGATTGTTGTAGATCCCGCTCACTAGTTGCATAGAGGTTTAGGTCATTATTATTATTATTATTCTCTAAAAGATCCAACACGACGTATCCCATGGCTCCGACCCCATAGGGCGTCGTGCGAAAGGTCATCCATATCGAAGACCACTCCTCGCGTCCGCTCGGTCAGTGATCTTCGGCCAAATTCGTTTGCCTCAGTAGACGAAGGGAACCAAGGACAACAGATTTCTGCATCTTCATCGCCAGTTGTTCGGGTGTATTTTGATATGCTGGAATGTACCTCATTTCCCTTAATACGTTATCTTTCATGCCTCCTAAAACGCCAACTATCAGGACAACCAATCGCACGGTATACTCTGGATAAAGCCTCCGAAGTTCGCCAAGAAGATCTTGATATTTCGCTCATTTTTCCCGTTCTTTTATATCGATGTTAGTTTCCGCAAGAAAGATACAAATATTTTACTTTTAAAAATGCCCCCTAATGTGTAGTGGCTGTGTACCACATTTTATTAAAATTTGTAGAGTGGTATCACAGTTATTATAAAAAAGATATATATTTTTTTAAGTTTCACACCCTGTATCTCAAAAGTTAGGACAGTCAGAACATAAGTTTATTTGAACTTTCTTCGTAAAATCATCTAAGGATTCACACTCTGCTTTTCATTTAAAAAAAAAAAATACAAATGTGGAAGCTTTAATTTTTCGAAACACCCTGTATATTTTTTTCTAAATTTACTAAGATTTAAAAAAATGTTAACGTTTGTTCTAAGCTAATCGATAAATGCCCTAAAATAACCCGAATTACAAATTATTACTTCCATGCAATAATCCTCTGGCAAGTAAAAAGAGCATTCAGAAGAAAAATTATATCTACGCCACTGATGACTTTTTAAAAAAAGTAAAAACCGTCCCGAGATAAATGTCCGTAGTTTCTAAAAATTGTGGAGGAACAATTAAAATCTTAAATACAGAATATGTGGTGCTCACAGAAACTTTGGGAATTGAAATTTTACCAAAATACAATTTAGTTACATTTGCGACGCTACTGACGCGTTAATAATTTTTTTAGAAATAAAATTCTAATACAGTTTTAAAAGGGTACTTATGTACATTTAAAATTATCTAAAAAATTAATCGCTGTGATGAACTGTTAAATACAGGGAGTACAATATGAAAAAAATCAATTTTTTGAAAAAAAATTATAACATGAAAAATGGAGCAGATATCAAAAATCTGACAAACTTGTTTTTTCAAAATGGTCTACTGAATAACACTATATAATTAAAAATTAAAAACTATTTTTTTTGTAGAATGTCGCTCTTGACAAAGTTTTTGTAAAAACCGGACTTTTCTATTACACCCTGTAGAATAAAAACAAGAGAAAATTTACACAAAGTACAACCCTACAAAACGGTAAAAGCCGCATTTTGCTATTGCATTTTATTTAAGAGTAATAACGATTTGAAATTTACCAAAAATATTTCCAGTTGCAGTTGAATTGAGCAGCAGTTTATGAGAAACTGATTTTATAAAATCTAAACACCCTGTATAATATTTTAAACATACTTACGCCGCTCTACTAAAAGGATGGATCATCCAAATGTATTTAACCAATTGTCTTGTTTCTTCGTGTCTTATTTCTGTTGTTGATTTAAAGACTCTTTTTGTATATGGATGAGTTTCTGAGATCATCATGCATTTTAGTAATTTTCTTCTTAGGTTTATTAAAATTCCAGAATCAATGACTTCATTTATTATACTGGGTTGTTTAAGGACTTCTATCAGACCACAATGGTGTTTTTGTGAATAGTTAGTCCATTTTTTCTGTATATAGGCGTAATAGGACATAATTTTTCGCGGTTCTTTTGAAATCAGTGAATGTTTTTCATGTAATGATTTAGAATCTTTTTCACTTTCAGATACAGATATTGAAGATTTGCTCCTCATATTTGAAGATTTTTAAGTTTTTATTACTTTGAGGTTTTGACACTAATAGACTTTACGTTAAGTCAAATTGTGATGTTAGTAACTGCTGGTGAAAGGAAAGGGGTGTGTATTTTCAAAATTTGCAGGTGGTTTATTTTTAGGAGTTTTTAAATAAAAGTCTATTGTATAAGCCAGAGTTTCTTTATGAGAAGGGGTTTAGACATAAGCAAGACCGGCGATAGCATGTTTTAAACATTTTAATAAAACCTGGTATCCAGGAGTTTTAAGCTATCAGCTGTTTATATCTGAGCAGTTGTAATTATAGCTAATACGATGTTATTGAAGGTACATACTTTCGGGTGCACTGAACAATTAAAACGTGAATACCTTAAAAACGGTTGTCAAGACCGATTCTTACTAAGTATACCTTTTTTGTGCAGAAAGCATAGCGAGAAGCTTACTAGTTTACATACATACAGAGTAGTAACAAAAAATTGGGTAGCTTTAGAGAATTTTAAATAGTGTACCCATCGCCCTCCAGTCTACACACAAAAATTAATATTCGATCTGAAAAGCTAATGTTTAAAAACCCCAAGATACCGTTTTATTAAGATATTTAAAAACGGGGAAACAATTTTCGAAATAAATTTCCTTTTTCTTTTTACTATGACACCCCCGTATCTTCCTTATTATAAACTTTTGGATATTAGGTATGTTTGGTTAAATCTTAATATTTTGGCATAAGAAATCTGTGGTTTTTCTGTGTACCCTTCATTAGCTGACACCTTGTATACAAAGTTTTTAAAATGGTTTTTGACTTACGGAACCATGGAAAATGTTTTGCTCTGCCAGGTACCTCATCGTCCTGTCGTCGCTTTGATAATTTTTAATTTTCAATATTTAAACCACAATTATGTTTTTGTTTTAGGTTATGCCTATTAAAATAATCCAATAAATTTTGTTTACAACATACAGTTCTTTTTTGTTTTCTCCTTAATTCTACGCCACTGATCTGCCTAAAATCAAACATGGCCGAAAATGGCCCGACTTGACGTCACAGCCGCGCTAGCCAATATGGCGAATGTCGTGACCTCATCTCATCAATCGACTTTGATATAAGCTAATGTACAGATACAGGGTATTTCATTTTCAATAGTTTTTCGGGGCTTCGCGTAGACTGTAGGGAATACAAAAATCTAATATAGGACTCCGATCTCTTTATTAGAGAAAACAATTTTAGTGAAAACAGGTAATGGCTATTGCAATTTTGCTCTAAGATACAGGGTGATTTTTAGATTTAAGTCATTTCTACAACTTCTATTAATCGTTTGCTATTAAAGTTATAAAAATAACTTAGATAGGTTGTGTAGTTTTTCTCATAAAATATTGCAGTGTAATTAGTTGTTTTCTATATTGTAAAGTTTTTAAGAAAAGTACCCAACTTATAATTTTTTTTAAATAATTTTTTGAGGTTATCATTCATTTTCGTTTTTATTTTCTTCTAAAATAAATTTAAATTTCGAAAGCAATGGGCACGTTCAGCCGACTTCAGCGGCTGAGTTGCTTGAAAAGCGGTCGCGTTCACCTGACCGTATGACAAGCTGCTTGAACTCAGCAGATGTCCATTTTACAAAGCGGTCTTTATTTGGTGTATTCCTTTTAGGGTCTAGAACCGCCCAGAACGACACCAAAAGTGTTCCTTCTAATTGCAGTCTATTGTATTTTTGACAGTTTTGACGTTCTTGACAGTTCTAGATCGGTTTCGGGCGGTTCTAGAGCATAAAAGGAATACACCAATTTATGCTAACCAAACTCAGCATTCGAGACATTTTGCACCTCTTATTTTGCAATTCCGTTGTGGTTAACGGTATTCTGAGACTGCGCAGTAACGCAGACATGATCCGTTATCGTTATTAACCATAACGGACTCCTTTAATTACGGATGAATACCGAAGAGCTTATCGTTATCGTTATCGTTATTGGTAAACTGCGTGGTTGCCGGATTGTAAAATTTTTAATATCAATTATTTAAGAAGGTTGAAATTTTAATACCGTATTAATTAAAATATTATTTAAAGTAAAAGAATTTACAACTTAATAATAATTAAAAACTGTTGTATAAATGGTTGTTTTACTAATACAATAAACTGTATATCTCCGGCACTAAACAACATGGCCGAAAAATGGAAGATGTGACGTCATAACACGTCAAAGCAATATGGCCGAATGTCGTGACCTTATATAAACCGACTTTGGCTAATCATAAAAAAACAACCCAAAAAAAACTACCCGAGACTGCTGACTTTGACATAGAAGCCAACACACCATCGCCAATAATAAGTATCGTTTCACCAGAGTTTAAAACACAGAAAATATGAAAAAAAGGCTACACATCTTATGCCAAGAACACTACAATTATACAAGCCAATGACATAGAAGATTTCCAAAACTACAAGAAAATCTTACAACAACACCCGGAAAATGAGTGGCACACCTACTCAACCATTGAAGAAAAACGCACGCTTTTATGCTGCGTGGATTGGACAACAACCCCGATCCAGAAGAAATTAGAGAACAGTTAATAAAAGAACACAAATTAAACATTAAAAAAGTATACGCCATAAAGACGAACTACCGGCCACTTTTCATGGTAGTAACCGACGCAGAAGTAACTATAAAAAGTTACAACAAATTAGATTTGTAAACAACATAACTGTTAAATGGGAAAGGAGAAACAATACCAAAGCCATAATACAGTGCAAAAAGTGTCAGCAGTGGGGACACGCGACGACCAGCTGTTTCAAAGCACCAAAATGCATGCATTGTGGCGGATGCCACTTAACAGCGAACTGCGATAACACAGAGCAATCTAAAGGGATATTTTTCTAATTCTTCTGTCTTACAGCTGCTAACAAGCTTGTCTAACAGCTGACGTTATTATAATGTGAATCGTAAAAATAAAAGCGCTTACCGCCAATGACAAATGACATAAAAATAATAATAATATAACCTAAAAATCGCAACTCCAGTTTTAAAACAAAAATGCTCAATAATTTTAATGGCAGGTAAATTAATCCTTCACATGGTTTCCCACACATACTATTGTTATTGTTATTAGTATACATTTAGTCAATTTTGTTCGACTTTTAACCTCAAATTCGGCTATATTTCCCCCTCCTTGTTTTTTCATCCTGTTAGACAGTGGATAGACATCTCCCGACGCCGCTAACAACCGCTGTGAGCTGCTGTAAGACTGACGTCATTGATTTGTCAAAAAATGAAAGTGCTTACAGCTGCTGTAAGCAGCTCACAAAGAAAATATCCCTCAAATGTGCAAATTGTGGTGGGAACCAAGGTTAGTTTATATTTATAAGGTTGCGACATATCCTCAACTTTTAGGCGGTACGAGGTCGGGGACGTAAGGAAGGGCACTCCACGGAGAAACGTTGGCAAGACTGGGTAAAATGAAAGCTGATGATCAATCCAGTGGCGTCTAGAATTTGCGCATTTCATTTTGCATTGTTTTGGAAGTGATATTTGTTGAAAGATGTAACTCCAAATGTTTCTTATTCGGTTGTTCTACTAATACAATAAACTGTATATCTCTGGCACTGAATAACATGGCCGAAAAATGGGAGATGTGACGTCATAACACGTCAAAGCAATATGGCCGAATGTCGTGACCTTCTATAGATCGACTTTGGTGGGAACCACAAATCCTACGATAAAAAATGTCCTATTTACGAATATAAAATTTCAAAATTCAAAGAAATACAGTTAAGCAAATAACAAATCGAAAGTCCAAATATATGGACGCCCCAAAACCTTTAGCGAATGCATGGAGTATGGCAAGGGCAAGTGGCCCAGTAGTAGCCAGGGCAAATGGCTCCAACTCTAATGCCAACCAGCCGCAAATGGATTACGACAAGGATTTCTCGGCCATTGGAGGAAAAACCAGTCAGGCAGAAAATTCTCAAATACAAAGTCACCCACCATACAACAACAGGTTACTGACCTTACGACAACATTAAACAGTATAAAACACATCAACTTTCCAGAAATAATAAGCATCATTAGAGACATTTTGCACCCCTTATTTTGCAATTCCGTTGTGGTTAACGTTATTTTGAGACTGCGCAGTAACGCAAACATAATCCGTTATCGTTATTAACCATACCGAACTCCTTTAATTACGGATGAATACCGAAGAGCTTATCGTTATCGTTATTGTTAAACTGCGTGGTTGCCGGATTGTAGAAATTTTAATATCAATTTTTTAAAAGGTTAAAATTTTATTGCCGTAGTAATTAAAATATCATTTATACAAAGGCTCTAATTAGCGAAAAATCTATAGCAGTAATAAAAATCAAATAGTGTTAAGAAATTCAAACGGATTTGCACTTTAACGGATATTCTAAATCAGTAATTAATTTAGATGTTACAATCTGGCACACTTGCTTTTTATTATACTACCAAACTTAACCTTACTTTTGTGTTTTGCTTATACTGTATTGTTTGCATCTACTTTAAAAACGAAATCAACAGAAGTGTTTGCATATATTTAAATATCAATTTATATCTTATGAAGAATAAAAGTAAATACTGATTTTTCGTTAACTTTAAAATCGGTGAACCACAGGCAAAAATAAGGTTATGTGTCGAAAGCGCAGACGCAAGATAAATTTCTTAAAAGAGGCTGCAAAATCTCTGTCTTAAACCGCTGCCGTAATCGTTATGTTTAATAACGATAACCATAAGGAGGCCAAAAAACGTCTGTTATTTTAAGAGGTGCAAAATGTCTCTATTATAACAAAGGATCTAAACTGTAAAAAGTAAATGCATATTAAACGGTAAAAAATACAGATAATATTTAAATATATCAATCTATTAAACTTGGTTTTCCTGCGCGCTACAAACGCAGTACCTGGTTATTTCAAGCAGGTTTTTCATTACGTTTTCCTGCGAAAACAAATTAAAAAACAAAAACCAATATAACTTAAATAAGCATATTTTAAGTACAAGCCCTAGAGGCACAATATACTGTTCAGTGTTTGTAAGGTTGCAACCGGGATTCACTGTATTAATTAAAATATCCATCATTAATAATTACCATAAAGGGAACGACCAACTTCTCCCCGCCTGCCTGGCGGGTTTTCTATGTTAAGGATCCTGTACAAGGAAAAATGAAGCAATCACATAATACAGGGTGGCCCACCATATTCGACACGGTCTGTAGCTGGATTACCATGGGGTTTTTAAAAAAGTAAATACTGGAACATATACAGATCGGATAAAACCAAAATATAAAATTATTTTAGTCTATACAGGGTGTCTCAAAAAAGTGTGACGTATCAAAGTTATATTTTTTAAATGGAACACCCTATATTTTATGCCGGTTTTAGATTCTACTTTAAAAAATAACTCAAGTTTGTTAATAGTACCAAGTGAAATTTTATTCGTTTTTGTGATATTTGATGTTTTTGAAAAATGCAGAGGTAAAATTAAATTGATTTTACTTAACACTTTTAACACTTTAAACTTTAAAATATGTTACAAGATTAGAAAAAGTCTGCCATATCATACGTAGGTCAAATCAAGACCAAATATTGTACAGGGTGATCAAAAAATAATTTAAATTTTTAGAGAATTAAATAGCCATATCTCTCTTATTTTAAATGGAACACCCTGTATTATTTTACGTTACATGATGACAAATAAAGTACTCTTTTAAATGGTGATAGGTTGCCTATACCTATCTTTTGTGCTTTTTAGTAAAATCTGTTTTTACAAATTTTTAGTCCAATTGTTTATTTAAATTAAAGTTGGCTGTGACATAGCAGCCATTAATATTTTTCTTAAGAAAATAACAACGACCATTTATTGATTACCAGTGTTTTAGTCAGTTTAAAAGAAATTTCAAAGATTTTAAATAAAAACCCTTCGTCTACAACAACAAGATTATATAATATTGGTAGGATGTTAAAAAAATGGTTTACTTTAGTCTAGAGTTATTCCTAAAAATATTCCAGGAGAAACCATCTGATAACCTTAATTGCTTTAAAAAATTTGACACAGTGATTATGGATAATGGAAAAAACGAGTAATAGGTCACAGAATGTCGTCATAATTGACCAGAGGCGTTATTAGGATTGTTTAAAAACACAAGTTTTACCATTACCTCATTCAGCTGAAATAAGTGTTATTGGAAGTAGCATTATAAGCAACTAATAATTTTTTTTTCTGTGAATTTTTAAAAATAGTGGCAGGTAATACAAAATCTTTTAATTTTGTGCTTTTTTCCAACAAATTTACATTTTGCAATAACGGCTTAGTAAATAGGCATAGCTATATCACAGCCTACTTCCATTTAAATAGATATTTGGAATAAAAATATGTTAAAACGGAATTTACTTAAAAAGTATAAAAAATAGTATAGGCAACCTATACACCATTTGAAAGAGCATTTGGTTTATCATCATGTGGTGTAAAAAAATAGAGGGTGTTCCATTTAAAATAAGAGAGACAACTTTCTAAAAATTGAAATTATTTTTTGATTACCCTGTATAATCTATGATCTCGATATGACCTACGTATGATAAGGAAGACTTTTCCTAATCTTGTAACAAATGTAAAGTTTAAGGAGTTTGTATTGTTAAAATACAATTAATTTAATTGCACCCCTGCATTTTGAAAAAAAATCAAATATCACAAAAACGAATAAAATTAGACACTTGGTACTATTAACAAACTTAAATTATTTTTTTATGTAGAATCTAAAACCGTCATTAAATATAGGGTGTTCTATTTAAAAAAATGTAACTTTGATACGTTACACTTTTTGAAACACCCTGTATAGAGTAAAATAATTTTATACTGTGGCCTTATCCGACCTGTATATGTTTCAGTATTTATTTTTTTAAACCCCATGGTTATCCAGCTACCGACCGTGTCAAATATGGTGGGCCACCCTGTATATATTGTAATTATTATAAAATGTAAAATTATTAAGAAATAATAAAGCTATGTTTTGAGTTGAGATTTGTAGAATACTATAGTACACGGAGTCCCGCTGCTGGCCTGGCAACTTTAGTGGCGACAAGCACTTTTGGCCGTAAACTATCCAAATGTAAACCACGGTATAATCCGTCAAGATCAAGGTTACGAACTTGAACCATATTTCTTTTCAAGACTACTAACACTGTTTCTTGAGTTTTTACTCGCTGCTCGCTAAAGTGTGTAGGCGTCGTATGCGCCGCGCCGCGTCAAAACTTCGCTCCGATTTGTTCTGCACAAAATTTACCAACTCACTTCGCGTTTTGCGGTCCTTCAGTTTCCCAAACTATAAGTGAAACGCTCTCGACAAAAAGTTTTCGTAAGTCGAGACATTTTCGCGCCAACTGTTTGAAATATATTTTTAATATGGAGTTAGTGGAACTTTGTAATGTTGAACTGAAATAAACATTTTATAATTATTTTTTTTAACATGCAGTTTTAGAAAAAGGTAATTTTTTTGTCTAATTGAGGAATTTGTCTCTTTTATGTTTTAGAGTAAATATTTAAGAGTTTGCCCAGTCAAGATGTATAAGAGAAAAGTGACAGTCAATAAAAAAATCCGTTCTACACGGATGAACTTAACTATGGATACCTGTTATTTTTGTTTTATTTCTAATATTAAAAAAAGTTGTTTATAAAAAAAATCATTTAAAATGCTAAAAGCTATAATTCAAATTGCTCTATGATATACAGGGTGGTTCAAAATTGCCAAAATATTGCTTGGAAAAAAAAAACTGAAAAATATTGGTTTAAAATTACTTAATTTGACCTGATAAAAATATTAGGAAAAGTCTATTTTATTCTCTTATCGCCTATAATAACTAAAAAATTAAGTGTAAGATAAGAAACAAATAATTTTCTTTTCAAATATTTTTTTTATTTTTTAGATGCAAACATTCTTAAGTTTAGGTAAAATTCATGTAGCTAAGTGTTAACACACAAGCTAGGATTTATTTAAAAAAATAAATTTTTGATTACTTTTTTATAGTACTTAAGCAAACTGCTTTATTTTTTAAAGTAAGAAGCATTCTATATATGCAAAAGCGATTCAAATAATAGGTTTAAGCATTTTAGATAATGCAAACATTTTAATAAAAAATATGTTGTCAAAAATGTAAAATGAAAAAATACATGTCGTAGGTATAGTTAAGTTTATCCTTGGACACTCGATATACCTTTTCAGCTATTTTGCAAATATTCAAATTTTGATTTCTCCTAATCATTTTTTTTATTACCCAAACAACCATAACAATAACCAAAAAATGGTTAAAAAATAGTTTAAGACCTGGTATAGATAGTTTTTACACGACAACTGGAAATTATGATACCTACTTAAAATTTGGGCATATTAAAATTATTTTACCATTTATTTTTCAAAAAAAATTTTTACATAAAAAAAATAGCAAAAAACTATAAAAACCACTCTGTGTCTGATAAATTTGAAACCACATGGAAAACTTTTTTAATTATTCATTTTAGGAAAAAAGTTATTCTTTCTAAAAATTTTTGCATGGTCTAAAAGTCAATATGCAATTATCAAATTTTGATTTTTATCTAAAACTTTTGACGAAATATGTCAAATCATATTAATTTTACTTAAAAGTAAAGTATATACCTTTATTTTTGACAAAATCAAAAACTATAATAAAAAAGTTATTCAGAATAAATATGAGTTGGTAACTATATAATTTACGTTTAACGTTAAATAAAACATTAAAGTAATAATAATTTATAGGGAATAAACTTTAATTCTAAATTACTGTAATTGCATATTTGTACAATTTTTTAAACTCTGAACAACTTTTTAAAATAATATTGTTTGATATTATCAAATATAAAGGTACTTTACTCCTGAAGAAAATTTATATTTTTTTGACATACCCCGTATAAGAAAAAAATCAAATTTGTAAATTGCATATAGTGTTTAAGACCATGCAGTAATTTTTAGAAGGAATATTTTTTACACTGAATTGTATCCGCAGTTGGTTTCTTGTGAAACATTTTTTAAATATTAATACTAAATAGAAAAAATTGCTTTTTAATGTTTCAAAAATTATTAGAGCATTACTCTACAATTGTTTCACCTTTCTAGGGCTTCATCAAGAGTACTTCATATACTAAATTTAAAAGAGAAATATTTACAAACAGAAGCATTTAACACGTTTTTCCCAAAAAGGTCTATAAAATATTATTAGGGTTTTATTATGCGGCCCAGATGTGGTAATAATAGTTATTTATTAGATAAGTGAGTTATATTACATATAAGTCACGCAAGAAAAGTTTAACTCTCGAGCCCGAAGGGCGAGAGAGGTAATTTTCTTAAGTGACTTATATGTAATAACTCACGTGTCTAATACAAAATTTTATCCAACACTTTCGTATAAATCGTTTTTAATATCGAAAATAATTTGAAAACGTCATCCATTATTTGTTACTTGTCATTGTCAACACCAGCAACAAAATTTTGTATTGTCTATAATTCACTAGTGAGCTAAAGGGTACTTTAGCTCACTAGTGACTTATAGTACACTTTTATATCCTCAAAATCTGATCAATTATGTAGATATTATATGTAAGTGTTGGATAAATTTATTTATAATTGGCATATCTGCGAAATTTATTTGATCATTGGTAGAAAGAGTTGTATTGTCTATAAGTGATTTTTTAATTTCTAGTTGTTCATATAAATTTAATTTTTACCTTTGTTTTCTCTATGGAGTAGTTTAACATTATTAAGATCTATAAAGTGGTTTTGTTCTATACAATGTGTTGAAATGCCTGTGTTTTTTAAACCATTTAAAATTGATGTTTTGTGTTCTTTTATTCTGTTTTTTATGCTCCTTCCACTTTGACCAATATATTCCGCATTACAGTCTGCGCAATTAACTTTATAAACCCCTGACATATCTAATTTTTCTGTTTTGTCTTTATTGTTAACTAATAATCTACCTAGGTTACTCTTATTTACAGACACAGTTTTACAGCCTAACTTATCTAGCCTATTGGATACATTATTGCTGATGTTTGGTATATAATTGATAAACTTAAAATTATTGTTTTTAGGTTCTGTAATACTATAAAACTCTTTAGCAATTAACTTTTGTTTTTTCTTTGTTAACAATTTATCAATAAGTGATTCTTTATATCCGTTGTTTCTTGCTATTTGTTTAATAATGCAGAGTTCTTTGTTAAAATTTGATTGACTTAATGGGAAAGTGACAAGTCTGTGAATTAAACTATGAAAAGAAGATAATTTTATTTTCCATGATTGGTTCGATGCGTAATTTATTACCGTGTCTGTCGTCGTTGGTTTTCTGTAAATATCGAATTCAATGTGGTTGTCAATATTTTTAATGTTTATATCCAAAAAATTTATCTCATTTTCATTTCCTTTTCCATAGTGAACTGAATGTTGCTATTTATTGAGTTTAGAAAATTTAAAAACTTATCTAAATTTCTCTCTGTACTATTCCAAATGCAAAAACATCGTCTACATATCTTTTCCAATAAAAAATGTGTTTAATTAGTTGATTATTAGAGTTAAATAAAACTTTTTCAAAATGAGCCATAAAAATTTCCGACAATAAAGGAGAAATTGGAGAGCCCATAGGCAGGCCATCATTTTGTTTATAAAATTCACCATTAAATTTAAAAGAATTTTGATTTAGGCATGTTCGAACTGCATTTTTTAATTCTGTTTTTGTTTTAATATCTAAGTTTGAAGCACTGATTAAGTTATTTAAAATTTCTATAACTTCTTTTATTGGAATTGAGTTCTGTTTGTAAATATTTCTCTTTTCTGTTTGTAAATATTTCTCTTTTTAAATTTAGTATACGAAGTACTCTTGATGAAGCCCTAGAAAGGCAGAAACAATTGTAGAGTAATGCTCTAATAATTTTTGAAACATTAAAAAGCAATTTTTTCTATTTAGTATGAATATTTTTTTTCCTAGAATAAATAATAAAAACGTTTCCCATATGGTTCCAACTATATCAAATAAAAATGTAATTGGACTACAAAAGAAATATGTTTCAAAAATAAAAAAAAATAATACGATCTATTAAAATTAAAATAAAATTTAATAATTACAAACTTTTTGCCCCAGAAAAATAAGAAAAAAATATTAAAAAAATAAATAATTTCTTAATAAATTTTATATTTATTTTTATCTAATATAAGGTTTTATTTTATATTTTAGTTAAATGTGGTAGTAAAAAGTACAATAATATTTAAAGTATATGTATAAAGACGACTGTGATAAGATTTCCTTATTAGGTATTTTTTATAAAAATATTAAATGTAGAAAATACAGCAGGTTTTTTTGTATAAGTTAAAATCAAAAGTAAATGTAAAAAAAATCTAGTTTTTAGTAGTTAATCTCTTAAATTTTAAAAGCTACATCATTTTATCCTTTAATGTGAATGACACTTTTATAAAAATTAATGGCGACGCTTGTAAAAATCAGCAAGAGACATAATATTATAAAGCACAGAAAATGAAGCATTTTACCTGGCAATTCTTTGGTTCTTTACGGATCGATTTAAATTTTTTTACAGAAGGTAGCAAATAGCCCAAAGATCAAAACTAATATCGAACCGAAAGACGCCAAAACCTTGGGGTGGTTGCCACCTTCCCCCCTAGGGTTAAGGAGTTATTCTTGATTGAAAGTTATAATTTCTCGACAAAAGAATCGACATTTTTAATGAACTTATCAAAAATAACCTAAAATTATACATTTTATTAAAAAAAAAACTGTGTAAAGCAAAATTCTAGGTTGTAAAAGACAAACAAAATTGTTATATTATAATTTTTTTACCACAAATATAAACCAAAATACGGTGTGTTAACGGTTAGATTTTTTCCTTAAATGGAAAATTTAATTTAAAATCGAATAACGGAAAAATGCAGCATATTTTAAAAAAAGTCATAAACTTTTTTTAAGTACCTAATTAGACCTTTTCTTTAGAAAAGTTTGTAGCATAAAAATTAGTGAGTTATGATAAAAATAAGGTATCTATTATTTTCTACGAAAAAACATTTAAAACAACCCTCTAACTATCACCTAATTAAAATTAACCTTAATTATTTTGCAGTTATGTTTATACATGTATTAGTATTGTTAGTAATACGTCCAAGAAGTTTGACCAATTTTAAGTGCCTAATTTTAAGAAATTTGAAGTAAAAAACGAATTTTTAAAAACTTCGTATTTTTCACTCTTTTTTTCTAAATAACTGTCCAGTGAATATTTGGCGATATGTCGGGGTTTTAAACCTTTATTTACGAACGAGTTCGACCTTTTTCAAACGGTTTAAACGCACTCATTTAAAAACCAAGAGATCTTAAAGAATTTTACTTAAAAGTCTATAAGCTCTAAATGAAACCTACAAAAAAACTCAATCATTAAAAATTAAAAAAATACATTAAAAGAATCATCCATTTTTCATTAAATAATTTAAATAGGCCACATCGGAGCATAAATTCTACATAATATTTTTGAAATAAAACGTTTTCAATTGGTTAAACTTTATGGACATAGGTATTATTAATATATGTATAAAAAGAATTGTAAAGAGTAAGAGTAAAGGTCAGCTTTAATTAAGGGGTTATTTTTATTGATTTTTTCGTCAAAAAAATAGTTACTGACTTCTTTTATCATAACACACTCAATTTTTATGCTAGAGACTAAAAAAAAGTCAAATTATGTACTTTAAGAAAAGTTTGATAAATTTTCCTTAAAAATGCAGCATTTTCCCGTTATTTGACTTTAATCTACCAAATTTTGCATTTGACGAATAACCGGTAATACCTGTTACCGTATCTGTAACATAATTTAATATCATTATAAAATAGTATTTGTCCTTATTACCCTGCTTGTCGAGTTGTTGTTTTTAGAGCAATTGTTCTTATTGTTACTGTTGTCCCTATTATTGTTTATTGGTGAATAGCTAATATCTTATTGTATTATTACGGTCGAATATGCAGGATGGCCATTATAGCCATGAAGATAAGTTTGACATGCTAACATGATACATTTTGTGCTTCAAAAATAAATGAAGGTATAATTTCTGCAGTTTATGAAATATGGTAAATACATGGACCTGGTATTTTAGTTCCTAAAAATCCACACCACATATTAAACCCAAAACGTTCTTGATGTTTCGATATTTTCTTAACACTCGGATTTTGTTGAGCCTAGTAATGCGTATTGCGTATAAAGACAACAGTAACAATAAGAACAATTGCTTTAAAAACAACAACCTGACAAACAGGGTAATAACGACAAATACTATTTTAAAATGATTATTAATTATGTTGCAGATACGGTAAAAGGTATTAACGTTCAAGCATTTGTTTGCAAGGCCTACTTAAACATAACTTTAAAAAAATAGAAAAAATGCAATTTTTCTTTTAACTAAAAATTAAAATATGACATGTGATACATTGTTAAATTTGTAATAAAAAATGGGATCAGATACAGGGGTATTTTTTTTCGAGCCATATAAAAAAATAAAGTTGATGATGGTTTCTTGAAAACGAAACGTCGGGTAAAAAATCTAAAAATACCTTCATGTAGTAGCTAAAAGTGCCAATGAAAAAGTGTTATTCGTTTTTATAACTCTTTAAATAAAGTCAGAAAAAATAAAATCGATATAGTCAAATTTTCGTTTTTGCCAAATATCTCAGCAGGCCATGGAAATTTTTCAAGCTTTTAAACGGCATGTAAATAAGCATTAAAAACACAACTTTTTTCTAATTTAACCTAAGTTGTATCTCTAATAGGTACTGAGATTCCCATGCTTAGGATCCTTATCTTGGACTCACTGTATACTAATTTAATATGATTCTCTTGCTTAACTTCATTGTATTCATCCGAAAATAAAATCCTCTTCATAGCTTCATACCTTAGGCAGATCAAAAGGAAATATAGGGAAATTCTTCCTTTAATCTATTCAAAATTGTATGGGTGGTAACACGTTTCTTTTCTTTATAAAATCTATAATTTATATCACGAATGTGATTAGGTTTTTGATGTTTACTTTGGGTTGTAATTGTTGCTTTTTTGGGCCATTATTGTTATACGGTCTAAAGCTTTCAATGGACAGGAACTTTTAAATTACATTTTGTACCTACTTTTAATACTTTTTTAAGGCTTCGGCTAATAATAATATTTTTTAGCCAAATGGATTTTTTTACAACAAATTTGTCACCTAAAAACTATTCTGACATAATTAAATAAAATTCATCGCCTTATAGATGTTAGAATTGTACTAACGACTCATTCAGTATAATTATTTAAAACATCTAGAAGGTGGTGATAAAATTATTTTAAATGTCAAGATACGACGGCACTTTTTACTAGTGATTTTTTGTTTCGTCTGGTTTGGTTAGGTTAGAAAAAGAGAAAAGTTTCCGCTGGGGTAATATTTCTACTATAAGTTACATAATTTTCTGAACATTAATTCTTTTACCGGTAGTATTACCTTAAGGCACAGATGGTTGAAATCCTAGTCAGAAAAATGTCACTTATGTCACAAAATGTCACTACTTGACATCGGAAATATTTTAATTTTTATAAAATGTGGTTTGTTTCCAGGGTAATGGTTAATCACTTAGATTAAACCAGGAGTTAAAACACCATTGTAAGGTTAATAAGCATTAGTATAAACTAATACCTATTTATTTAGGACTGAAATCGTTCTTTACGATATTAAGCATAGTAAAAGCATTTAAGTTTCTCCCTTTATTTTTAAGGGGCAAAGCTTACTGGCAAAACTATTCTTAATTCAAATAAAATAACTTTTTTCCCCGCACAACTACCACACATAAGTATATCTAATATGTAATATAAAAACTTTATTTACCACATATAATTTATAATTAAACATAACTAAATTAAAACTAATTAACAAACAACTTAATAACCAGAATAAATGCTCAAATGGAACACTGTTGGCTGTATGCCAGCAGCCAAGAAGATGGGTAAATTACTTTTGAACATTTTTAAAAGATTTAGGAGATCTACTTTATGATTTGTGACTGTATTTTCCGACTAACGTACACAATTTACTTTTCAATTATCCTTACAAAAATTAATTTAGGGGTGTTATATCTGGCAATTTAGATGGCCTCCCAATTTGCCCGCATCTCCTAATCTAACAATTGTAAAACGCCTTCGTATCATCATGTTGTGATAACCTAAAATAAAATATCAAATTGGTAATGATGTTGTAAACCTAAATTACAAATTTACTCGGACACATATTATTCCTAATTTAAAATATAAACACATTTATAAGATAAATATAAAATTTTGACACTTATAGCAGAAATAGCAACACTATTAATAACAAAATCTTATCCAATATTTTACATTGACAATTTCTATAATATTTATAAATTTTCGCCTACGGAAATAATTTCTAATTTATATTTATAAGCCAGTCTAAAAATATCAATCTTTAAATAAATTATTGCTAAGCATGATCATTTATTTTCCAACACATCATAATTTTTTTACCTACCTTTCGGGGTCATTCTACCGAGGTCTCGACGTCACTAGGTAGTGCACTGCAGCCCTTAAGCTTATTGTTCACTGCAGCCTCAAAAAGCTCATTGTACCCTGACTTCTACTCCTTCCCATTCACACACCATTCATTCCATAACTTGGATGGTTGCTGTTAGTTTAGGAATAACAAATAAAGATGTGGAATTCAGTGACAACACTTATACAGGTCTATACAAATGCTACCACAAATTCCATACACCAAAATACCACGATCTAACCCAATTTACCTTAGTCTAAAATTTGATTGTTTCCAAGACACAGGGGTGTCAAAGTTTCCATTTTATTTCGTTATTTTAAACATATTACTTATTATTAAACAGTTTTTACAAAATTAAATATTAGGAGTTTTTAGGGTGGGGAATTAACATCTGCTAATTTTGTTGTTGTTAACTGTAAACGGAGCCACCTGCGGTCCATTGCTCAGGTTCAAAGTGTCGTAACTTTTTTACCTTAGTATATTATAATTTTAGTATAGTATTTTTATTCTCCAATGTTTTTGCACCAAAAAGGTATACTTAATAAATATCGCTACGAGCAACCGTTTTTGAGATGTTTTAGATTAAACATTTTATTCCATATCAAAGTTTGGCATTGCATTCAGTTACGCTTTATCTAGGCCACCTGGTAATGTCCAAAAACTCTGTACAAAATGCTACTACAACGATCTAATGTAATTTATCTTAGTCGAAGGGTTGCTGGCTTGCGAGTACAAAGTGTCAAATTTTCCAATTATTTTTTAATTTAAACACCCTGTATCTCCAAAACCAGCGACCTTTCGACTTAGGTAAATTGAACCAAATCGTTGTATTTTGACTCAAAAAATTTGTGGTTGCATTTTATACAGACCTTTTGGACACTACCAGGTAGCCTAGATAAAGTGTGATTAAAAATGACCAACTTTTGTATGAAATAAAAGATTTAATTTGTAATATTTCAAAAACGGTGGCTCGTAGCGATTGAGAAGCATAAAAATTTTAATATACTGAGGCAAAAAAAGTAAAGACACTTTAAACCTAAGCAATAGACTTCAGGTGGCTCCCTCTACATTTACCAACAAAAACGTTAGAACAGTTCGATTCCCCACCCTAAAAAACCTCTTGCTACTGAATTTTGTAAATAGAAGGTTTTTAAATAAGTATATTATTTAAAAATAACTTAAATAAAATAAAAACTTTGACACTCTGTAACTTGCAAACGATCAACTTTTGACTAAGGTAAATTGGGTTAGGTAGTCGTATTTTGGTGCAACGAATTTTGTAGTATTTTGTAGAGACCAATTAGAGACACCCTGAATAACACCTTACCATATAAAACTTTTTGCAATTCCCATATTAAATAAAATTCTTGATGGAAAAGCTGTCACTGGACAAAAATTCAATTAAAAACGGTCAAAAAACCAAAAAAGTTATTTAAGATTAAATTTTGACAAAGTTTTCTTTGTCCGTTTTTTTTTGTCCAGGAGCGTAAAAATTACCTTTTCCTACGACCACTAATGATAATGACATAAAACGGACTCCTTGTCTACAGCACTAGTGTTGCAAAGTACTTTACAACACTGGTGTGATACATATTATGATGTCATTCTAAAAACTGCTATTGGTTTTGCAAGTGACATATTTATTGTAGTGACAGTAAAAAAAAATTTTTATTTACCTTAAACGGTAGGACCCAAATTAGCGAAAAACATCTTATTTTATATTTATTAAAATTTACGAAAAAATAAAAACATAAACAAAAATAGACATAACCACAAAAAACAACTTTCACTGACTGGCACAGTGTTGTCAGGTAAGTAGATCAAATTAAAAATCTCCCTTCTACCTTTGAGCACGTACTTTATAGAGGCAGCCTTGCCGCTTGACCGTTCGACCTAAAGCGCCAGAGAAAAAAAGCCTATATATCAAATTCCTTCCTCTCTTTCTTCGTGTACTCAAACAACTAGTTAAATCTTTTTTTTAATCCCTAATTAAACCTAAGGCTAATACACACTTTATGAATCCACTTTCTTTTATCCATTCATAAATAGAATCAGACCCTTCCGACGTTGCCAAATGCTTTCCATATGTTGCATGGGAACTGACGTTTGGTAGTCGTTTTTCCTTACTTTTAGGACTTCAGGTTATGCATTTACAATTTTCATATTTTTTATATTTTTCTTAAAAATATGAGGAAAAACAGTTATTTTTACTTAATTTTATATGTGATGTTCAGTTTCATTAACTCGTTTTACCAATTTTACCCCACCCAGCACCCCTTTTCACTCCCCGGTCCCGTAAGTTTATTTACTGATATTTTTAAAAAACGGAATATTTTGGATATGCACCACTTACTTTTTATTTAGAAGAGTGTCTAAAATATGTAAGAATCGATAATTTTTAAAAAACACTTATAATAGCAGAAAACCGTATTAAACTATTAGCGTTATTAGCGATTTTCGATGTAAAAATATTGTCAAAACAGTATAATATAGCAGTGAGGAAAAAGTATATATCACACATGTGTTGCAAAGTAAATATCACCCTAGTGTTGCAAAGTTCTCAATTGTTTTTTATTTTTTCTGAACAGACAAACTTTAATTTATTTATTTTTTTGGTGAATAATTTGTGGTCGTAGGAAAAATAGTGTACAGTACTCGTGTGAAAATGACTTTCTTACACTCGTGGGTTTGTCGCACTCGGCTTACGCCTCGTGCTACAATATTCCCACTCGTGTGAAATTAGTCATTTTCCACACTTGTAATGTAATATACTATTTCAACACTAGTGTTGAAAAGTACATGACAGTGACAGATGCTTAAATTCCGTTAAAAAGCTATTTACGATATATTTATAACAAACTCAAAAGGTTTTAACTTACCAGTGCTAACACACATTATCTTTGTTTTAAATTATAATAATTTTAGTTTTATGTTAAAGGGCTTATTAGTTTATAGACATAATTATTTTATAGCAAATGCCAGTAATAATAATAGGCAACCCATTAAACACATGTAAGTGTGGAAGTGTCTAAAGTTCTGCGGGACCCTGATTTGTAAAATTATAACATTATAACTTAACCACAAAGTTTGCACAAAATGCCAAGCGGTTTTTTTTCTTTTCTGAATAATACATCCCTTGTTAGAAAAAGCTAAGATAAGATGAAAATGGAATTGCCATTAAACCAGACTTGACATTTAATTTAATCCATTCGGGATAATAGGCTACACTTATTATTATTCAAAGATTATTTGGTGTTTTGTTTAATGGTGAGGTTTTTCCACGTAATTTAAAAACCCAATTAAAGAAATAACAGTGAAATTAGACTTTTGTAAAGTAACTAAAATCAAATTTTAAAATACATGCTTTTATATACAATTAGGTAAAAGTAATTTCTTTATTTGGAATTTATGGCACTGACATTGATTTATGTCTAATTTTTTTGTCAGATTATCTTATCTGTGATGACATTAATGATATAAAAAAACTAACTTAGAATTTTCACTATATAAATATTTTATGTTTTACCCATCTATTATTGATCTGTAATACCTTAGAAACGGAATATGTTATGGTAGCAATAATACCTGCTATCACACCTAGGGCATTATAAGCGGGCATTATGATAATGCCCGCTTATAATGCCCTAATGCGCTAATATGGAAATTTTATTGCTTATCCAATTTTATTTCTCTCACAATAAAGATCAAGTTTATACAAAAAATAATTTTTCGTTAAACAATACTAAAAATTAAACTTTATTTCCAAAATAAAAATTACAATTTTGAAATGTCCCGGAAAATGTAGCTGATCCCACTATAGAATGGTCGGTGTTTTTTGTGATGGTAGCAGCGGTGGTAGCACTAACGCTATTTTGTATAGAAGAACAGTCCATTAAAGAATTTTCAATAGTCGATACGGAATTAACCTCGGAATTAACTGAATTGGCAATCATTTTGGCTACTTTGTTTTTGGATGAAATACTTTCTTCTATATATCCTTCAGCTACTGAAGAGCTTTTCTATTTCCCATGTTGTTTTAGCGTTTCAAACGAAGCACCTGCCTCAACAAGTAAAGTTGACGATGTGCGACGCAAACAGTGGCCGGTGTAAGCTTCTGCATTATCCAATTTTAAAAATTTTGCGATCAATGTTGGAACGCTTCCTATGGTATTTTTTCCAATGGGTTGTACTGTACATCGACCCTTTCTATAGGTAAGAAAGAATCTTCGCTCCTTTATTCCAGCTGGTCTTAATGTTGTGTACTTTTTTATTAAATTTAAAGCGCCTAAATCTTCTTCAATGATAGTAAAACTTTTTGAAGTTGAAGTTTTAGTTTCTGGTACCTTTATAACCAAGACTGTTCCTCTATCTTCAATGTCATCAATAGTCATTTTGACCAACTCATCTCGTCTTAAACCTCCAGAAACACCCATTACCAATATGACTTTGTGTACCAAGTAAATATCATCAGGAGCCTTCTTAATAAATTTTAATATTTGTTCTCCTTCCAAAACTTTAGACTTCTATCGGGACGTACATATCCTTTCGACTTAACTTTTAAAAAAGATATGAGACGATGGTATTGCGAAATGTCTATATTTTCATAGACCATCAACGTAGACCTTAGGGTGGAATACTTGGTCCAGAGAGAGTTCGGACTGTATTTTTCCGACTAAAAATAATAAAGTTTGTTAAACATATGTATTAAAATAAAATCAATAACTTACCAGTTCCTGAAAATATGCCATTAAAAGGTTTTCGGTTATTTGAAGAATTGCGTTCGCATCTTTCCAAATACCAAATATGCCATACTCCCGATCATACTGTTGCCTTGATTTAACTGGCAAAAGATTTTCGGTCGCTTTTATGGCCTTTTCTCTTATATTTTGTGGAATTTCTTCCATTTTGAGCAAATCGTTAAATAAAAATGCCAACTGACTAACTGATAGAAACATCAAAGTCAAACTTAACACCAGTCATTATCTACTTACGTATACAGGTACAGGTGCAACTTATTTTTTATATTGCGAATAAATAATGTAATTAGTCATTGAAAAACTCTTTTGGGTAAAACATAAAGCATTGTATGCACCACGGGCTTTACTGGACTATAATGCCCATCAGGTCGAAATCTAGCCTAGCTATTTCGACCTTCAGGGCATTATAGTCCTAGTAACGCCCTTGATACATAAATAGCTATTTTGGTCGTAGAAAAATATTGTACATGACTCGTGCTGAAAGTAAATTTCACACTCGTGGTATTGTCAACATTCCCACTCGTGTGAAATATATTACTTTCGACACTTGTTATGTAATATACTATTTGTATCTACCTAAATCGGTATATTTTGGTTTAGATATAACAAAACAAAAGAGTCTACATATAATTGCAAACACAAATGAGTCACGTGAAAATGTTATCTTTTCGTTCTTATGTCATTCGCAAAGAAAATTTTAGGCTTAGTTTAAATCTTAAGCATTACAAATAAATACGGCTGTAAGCTTTCGTCCACATTTTCTTTGGCCATTATTGTAAAGAACAAGGAGGTTACTGTTGTTAACTCAGTGTAGCTGCAATATCCCTAATCTTTCTTATGTTTCTTTTAGTTCTCCTTGTTAGCCCTTCTTATATTATATATTAAGAAATCCCAGAAATAAGGCCGGTTTTCCCATTTATAAATGTAATGAGTAGGCCGAAAAATGCTACGATATAATAAAATTAAGTGAAATTTGTTATTTCCATCAGCAAATCATAGTTTATTGAACCGTATTTTTAGAAATTATAAATAAAATGTTTTTAACATAATAAAAACTTCTACAGTGTGTTCGCCTATAAGTTCTCTATATGTGGGAAACTCTTTAATTATTAATTTTACAGAAAAAAAAAGTTATTTTTATAAAAAGTTCTGCATAGTCTAAAACCCTAAAACATAATCATAAGATATTCATTTTCCCAGTAGTATACGAGGTATCTCAAAAAATGTTAAATTTATTTCAAGAGAAATATAATACCTTATTCTGAAAATATCAAAATTTAAAAAAATGTTTAAAATTGTAATACTTCTTTAAATACGTAAGCTCGTTCATTTACAAGGAAAAGTTTGCCCTTAATTTTTATGCGATAACAAACGTTTCTGTAACTTTTCACTGTTTCGACAATTTTGCTCTCTTCAGATATGACATTTTAAAATAAGGTACAAATTGAAATTTTCGTTGCTGTATCATAAAAAATTTAAAAAAACTTTTGTTTTGAAATTGAATTGTTTGCATATTTAAGAGTTATTTTTATTTTTAAACATGTTTACCTAATAATAATTTTTGATATTGTTTAAAATAAGGGTACTTTCCTCTTAACCAAAATTTATGTTTTTTCAGATACCTCGTATACTACTAAAAAAATCATATCTAATGATTGCTTTTTAGGTTTTAGACCATGCAGAACTTTTTAGAAAGATATTTTTTTTCGTAAAATTATTAATAAAAAGTTTCTTATATGTAGAGAACTTAGACGGACACACACTGTATATCTCCGTTTTTATTATATGAGAAGTAATGTCTCTAATACGTGCGGAAAAGTGCAATGACCTTTTTCTTGTTTCAGTTTTAAAAATTTCATATTTTTATGAACTTTTTTATAATATTTGTTTATTTTAAATTATAGGTCTTTATTTAATGAATTGTAATCTGCAATAAGCAGAGTACTTTAAGCAATTTCAACAATAAAACCAGAAAAATCCACATAAGGTACGTCCTATGTCTTATGTACACAAATTCGAACTCAAAACAACCAGGATCAAAAAACAGGGTCACTACTATCGGGATTAACGATGTTAGCCATATTACCATATCCCAAGGACAATCAAATTGTCCTACGGACAACAATCCAGTTATCCAAGGGACATTTTTGAAACTTTATTATAGAGCGATAAAACAAAGTTAAATTTTGTTTCTTTTTATACTTACAATAAAATTTAGATCAACTACTATCCAAAACACCGTAATTTAATAATAACTTACCTCAGTTTTCGACGAATGTTGTTCGACGGACATTTTTTGAATTTTTTCAAACCTAAAGGTATCTGATAAAACATATTTTATTTTTGGCATTTTTTATTAAAAAATATGAATTGGTTACTTACCTATTTTTGCTGGTTGTCCGACGGACAGACATTAAAGCCAACCACTCTTTTTTGCGAAACTTGGTCGACTAAGGCCGCAGTTATGATAAATAAATACGAATGTTCAGCATACCAACTTACCGACATACTACGCCATTTATATTTTGATTTTAAAAAATATTGTGGTTGTCCGACACACGTACGGTGCGACGGGCTTCTTCTGGGACCAAATATGTATTAACAAAATGACAACCTAAACAGTAATATGAAGTTATAGATACTATGGTTGCTTGGGGAATGCGGACCAAGAGCAAACTTATAAAACACGTCATTTAAGTCACTTAAAGAACTAATAAAAAAAGCCATAAATTAAGGGAATAATAACAACTAATATAAGTTTTTATTGAAATTAATAAAAAAGTGACTAATAAAACACTAAATTTATATAAATACATAAAGGTCTTCTGTTTTTTACCAGAGACAGAGTGTCGGCGGGCGTATTTTCGACCAGAATCCCTTCGTCTACCTGCCCAAGAGAAAGGATCAGATAAGGACATGTACATTTTCGACCAGGGATGTACGGGCCGTATTATGTTTTTATAAGATTTCCCCTTTTATTATTAAATTGTATACTTACCTTACGGTACTACGGTACGGCGCCCGATAGGGTAATTAAAACAGTTTTAGGGAATTACGAATGGTTAGTTTTTGTAAGCAAGTCCTTTTTTTATTTTTTAATTAAACTCAAGACTAATTCACAGTTACGAATGGTTAGTTCGGGTAAACAAGTCCTTTTTTTATTTTTTAATTAAAATAAGACTAATACGCACTTCATAAATCCACTTAAGAATTTGATTCCCACCTTTGCCTAAATCATGAAAAATAGGAGAAACTAAAATTTAATATGTAAAAGTTATACCCAGAAATCGTGTTGACCGGACTTATTTTTTATATTTTTAAATAATATCTGCAACCTTTCGGTCGAAAATACATATACGCTAAACCGCACCCTTTTCCATCTAGTCAAAATAACATGTGTTTTTAGTACCTGTTCTAAACTTTGTCGAAATTACATCCGCCCAGAGTGTTAGGTTAAAAAGATAAAAATTAAAAATTTGACCAGGTGGAATATAAACAGAGTCCAAGCGTTTTTCTTAAATAACAAGTAGTGTCCAAAATAAGCTTTTTTTTTCATTTTTAAATAGCCACCCTGTATAAACCTATGAACTAAAACATCTTCTTATTCCTCGACGAATTGTATCATTTCCTTTGGTCGGGCTATACACTTTTCGCCTTGGGATAAAAAGTTACACTTTAATCCCTTAATAATAATATACTATTACAGTAAAAGTTTCTTTTATTCTATTTAGCGTATTTTTAGTCAACTTAGTGAAGGCTTTTGACCGAAAGTTCTTAGTAACAGCTCCAATTTTGGTAAATTTTTTTAACTGTTTATTCTTTTATATTATTTAAAATCAGACACCTCTTAGAGGGGAAAATAATGATTTGTATTGTTTAAACAACATAGACAAACTTTAAGGAAGAACACTTCATGACAAATTAGGAAAAAACTACATATAAACATATTATGTTCTAAAAATCCTACTTTCGTAACTACAGGGTGTTAAAATTTAGGAACATTTCTCTTTTATTGTAACTTTAATACCAGTTCAAATATTTTTAGGAAATTTTGGAGTGGTCCTCTAAGCATCAAAATAATTTTTAACGTATAGAAAAAAACAATAATTTTTCGTCGTGTTACGTTATTAAATTTCTGTCATGTTAAAAACAAATTTAATCTCCTATTATTTTTTTTTATTCGATGCACGGTTTTCGAGTAAATAAATATACAAAACGTTTCTTGATATGGTCATTTAATATCGCTAATATCTACCTTTAAATTAAATATCACCTTCTTTATATATGATTTAAATAAAAATTAATTTTTCACGCAAAAGATTGGTTAATACATCAATGTTTTAATTTTAAAATCATATAATGATTGGTAAAGCAAACTAAGTACGCTTAACATGACTACTATAGGCTCATTAGCTCTCGGTTTAAATTATTTAAATCCAATAAAATAAAATCGTAACAAGACGCCAGACGAGAACTGGGCCAATGGTTGGGTCTCAAAAATGTGGTATAAATAAATAGTTAACCAAAAATGTGGTAAACAGTTTACCTAAAAATTTACTGATAGAAAACTTATTAGAAAAACTGAAAGTTTTTTATTAAAAATAAAATGTCTGATGGACATTTTAGAGTTTGACATTACTTTTGAAAAAATTAACTGCTTAAAGATACACCTCTTAGGTATCTCAACCAGGTAAAAGAAATAGTAATAGTTATTTTTGTACCAACGGCGTAAAATAGCACTTTTACGCCCGTGGCTCGAAAGTTGTTGCCCGAGCTCCGCGAGGGCAACAATCAGCTGTGGGCGTAAAAGTGCTTTGCGCCAGAGGTGCAAACAATATTTTTATACGACTAAAAGCATTCTCTGTAGTTATTTTTTTATTTTTGTTGTATATCAAATAATTATGCCGATGTTACTATCAGGCTAGTTTAAATCAAATTAATGATACAACTCTAAGTTACTAAGTAATGATTACATGTAGCGTCAACAAGTTGTCAAAAAATCGGTTTTTAAATTTCAATTATGAGCCGAAATAATTCAGAATTAGAAGAAGTTGCAGAGAAAGTCTACCTTAAGTTGTTGCCAAGAAAGTCAAGACTTATTTATAAAAAGGCATACGGTGATTTCATGAGATTGTACGAATTACGAACGGTTCATTCCAATGAATAAAAAAGTCGTTTATTTCGAAAACTGTCTATTTTGCGGAAATCAAAGGATACCTTTTTTAACTAAAATTAATTTTACTTTAATCTTTCCAGTGGATTCCGAGATATTTCACTGGGTAAAAAGTTAGTTTTAACACCCTGTAGAACGAAAACCAATAACATTTTGTTAAGCTCAAACGCTTTATTTTCATTTCAGGTATCCTACATTAAACTATGTCTAATTAATTACAAGACACCCTGTATATTTACTTTTAATTTTTAGTTTTTAATGTTTCCTTTAATTTTTCTACTGACAGGATCGTTACACGACACATACTTTGATACTTTACGCATAGGAAAATTGCTTTTATGAAACAATTTATAACCGTCTCTTTATATTCAAATATAAACCTTCATAGTAAATCATTTTTATGCACATATAAACCATAAAGCGTTTACTGCTGCCATTAAACATTTTCCACCAGGCATTTTGATAGAGGGAATTGCTTTTATTATTGGCACATTAAGTTTATGATCTTCGATCACTGATTATTTCAATACAGACATGTGTAAAATATTATCCCACCAAAAACATAAATGCGAAAAAGGTGAGCCAAGTTTAATACTAAAATTATGCTTGGCTGTGGGCGTCGCCGCAAAGAGAATGGAGATCTAAATGATTGCCAAGTTCTGTACAAAATAGAAATATGTATGATATCTTAAAGTAGGTTAGATTTGACTTGAGCAGTTTTTATTACATTGGTCATTTTTTAAATTAATTCAACTTATTTAAATATTTTTAAAATCTAATTAAAACTGATCAAGTTAACCCCAAAGTCGATTGATGAGATAAGGTCACGACATTCGCCATATTGGCTAGCGCGGCTGTGACGTCAAGTCGGGCCATTTTCGGCCATGTTTGATTTTAGGCAGATTAGTGGCGTAGAATTAAGGAGAAAACAAAAAGAAGTGTATGTTGTAAACAAAATTTATTGGATTATTTTAATAGGCATAACCTAAAACAAAAACATAAATGTGGCTTAAATAGTGAAAATTAAAAAATTATCAAAGCGACGACAGGACGATGAGGTACCTGGCAGAGCAAAACATTTTCCATGGTTCCGTAAGTCAAAAACCATTTTAAAAACTTTGTATACAAGGTGTCCGCTAATGAATGGTACACAGAAAAACCACAGATTCCTTATGCCAAAATATTAAGATTTAACCAAACATACCTAATATCCAAAAAGTTTATAATAAGGAAGATACGGGGGTGTCATAGTAAAAAGAAAAAGTAAATTTATTTCGATAATTGTTCCCCCTTTTTAAATATCTTAATAAAACGGTATCTCGGGGTTTTGAAACATTAGCTTTTCAGATCGAATATTAATTTTTGTGTGTAAACTAGAGGGCGATGGGTACACTATTTAAAATTCTCTAAAACTACCCAATTTTTTGTTACTACTCTGTATGTACATATGTAAACTAGTAATCTTCTTTATGCTTTCTGCACAAAAAAAGGTATATTTAGTAAGAATCGGTCTTGACAACCGTTTTTAAGGTATTCACGTTTTAGTTGTTCAGTGCACCCGAAAGTATGTACCTCTTCAATAACATCGTATTAGCTATAATTACAACTGCTCAGATATAAATAGCTGATATCTTAACACTCCTGGATGCAGAGTTTTATTAAAATGTTTAAAACATATCAGAAATTATCGAAATGCATGAATAAAAAATATTTATATCCCTTTAACACCCCGTATCTTCCTTATCATTAACTTTTGGATATATGTATGTTTGTTTAAATCCTAAATGGGTATTTTCGCATAAGAAATCTGTGGTTTTTCTGTGCACCATTAATTAGCGGACACTCATCAGTATCATATGTATATAAAAACACGAATGACTGAAAACTATCAAAATCTCTAAAATAAAACGAGTCCGAACCAATAATATGTGAAGTCTCTAAACTAACCAAAAACATTAACAACTGGAAATCCTTGCAAAATATACAACCAAAATGAAAATGGCAAATTTCCACAGTTTTTACCAAACAAAGCTTCGACAAGCCACGACTCTGTCATCAGCTGATAATGCTACCAACTTTGAACAAAAACTGCCAACCTAAATCGTAATTCTCACACCCTCACGTCCCTAACAAAAGCTATCACCGATCTTGCGTATGTCTAAACCCCTTCTCATAAAGAAACTCTGGTTAACCCTTAAACGACAACACGGGTCGCCCGTGACCCCACCAAATAATATTTTGTACATATTTCTTGTAAAAGTTGTTTTATAATATTTCACCTACACCTACCTTTGTAGCTTGGCTGTTACTATTACCACAGCGAATAACGTATACCGCAGAAGTTTATTTCCTGAATTATAGGTGTTTGGGGTCGCCGACGACCCCTGTTGTTGTTTGCGTAACAAACTAGGACATGTTTATCAAGAAAGAATATTAAAGTTAAAAGGATCTTAAAAAGATTAAAAGGCAACATGGAAAAAGTAATAGGGATATTGACAATAATAATAATTACTTAAATGATATTGGAAGTAAATTAACAAGAAAAGAAAGAAGTAGAGGCAGTCGAAATAGTGTATGAACCAAGTAAAAATGAATCATGATGATGAAGTAACTTTAACATATCTACAAAAAGTAATTTATTGAAGTAGAGGTTATAGATTGCACTCTAAACCTATTTTTAATATACCTGGACAAGGAAAAATTAATTTTGCATCTTTCTCCATTTTATTTTAACAACATTCTGCATAAAATTGTTACTTATACAAACAAAAACTACGTAGAAATAGGATACGCTTTTCAAAAGCACAAAGATATACAAGCCAGACCAATAAAACAAAATTGGAAGACTTAATGCTTTACCGCACACAAGTAATGCTTTGAAGAATAATTATGAGAATCTAACGAAGTTCTGCAAAGTTAAATTATTTTTTTCTACATCATCATTGATTAATTTACAAAACATTTAACAAAAAAAAAAAAAAAAAGATAGGTTTTTTGCTAACTGAACTTTAAAATACCAATAGTTCGTCATGGGGTCATATGCGACCCCTGTTGTCGTTTATGGATAAAAAATTTATGTTGTCATTTAAGGGTTAAATCTAACCCACTTTAAGATCTCATGCACATTTGGATCTTGTACATCACTTGGTACTCATTTAGATCTGCATTCTTTTTGCGGCGAAGCCCAAAGCCAAGCATAAGGTTAATATTGAACTTGGCTCACCTTTTTTACATATATGGTTTGGTGAGATATAATTACTTTTTGTAAAGAAAACTAAGCAGGTATTTATTTTTATAATTTTTTCTTGCGTTTTCGCGGCATAGTTTTATTTTTATGCCATTATCTACTTTTTTAAACGTTAGAAATAACAATGCGCATTGCCAAGCGTTGCCCATTTATTGTCCGTTTCTTTACATACCTTTTTTACACGCTTCTTGTTTAGGCTTAGTGTTGGGAATAACCAAATGAATAAAAAAACCGAGTACTCGGTACCGAGCGATTTGAATAATCGAGTGATCACTTGAGTAGTTGAGTACTCGCTCGTTTTTATATTCTCACTTATACCTACACAACTAATTTTGTGATTCGCCCCTATGCTATTGGCTGAACCCTGATATACGCAGTTTTGTAATTGGTTCGCAGCTTACTAGTTTTGGCAAACGTATTTGCCAAACTCATCAAATCTAGGTTGACCCATTGATCTGGATGGTTTGCCAATGTTATAACCTGCGCGAAAGTTTTTAAAAATTTTTGGTCCATTGTTTTTCCAAAGTCCATCCGTGGACATTATACATACTGTATCCAATACCTATGTACAGGGTGGGCAAAATTGGGCGTTTTTATGGACTATCTCAGTTATTACGGAAGTTATTAAAAACCCGATGTAGGTTTATGGGCTCGATTAAAAAAAAAACAAAAATGGTGTAGTTAGAATTTTAATAAAATTATTTATCGAAAAAATACGAGGGGAAATTGAAAATTGACGTTTGATTTTACCCTATAAAACCAATACAAGTATAAGAAATAACAAAAACCACCACTAACTACTTGTACTAAATAATAGTTCTTGTTGCTAAGGATAATAAATATATATATATATTACAATAATGGAATTAAATAAGTTTAACGAGCTTTTAAGATAACTTAAAATTGTAATTAAAAAAAAATTAATTAAAGAAAGAAATTATTACTTACTGCTACATGTAATTAAATTGAAGATATTTCTTACAAAGAACAGTTGGCATTTTCACAAAATCAATACCAATTATTTAACCATATTGATTAATTTTTAAAAAAATTTAATTTATGCAGAATGTGTATGTTCTTTGGATGGTATTTGATACCTATAAGGTAACAAGTATCGGCTCGGGTATATGGTTGACAGACGTAAGTGACAGGTACAGTCTGTCAACCAGTATCCATAGCCGCCTAGGTTCAATTCCTGGGTCGGTCCACTAGCAATGGACTGAATTGGAAGCATGTTTTCACAATTTTTGCATTAATTTTTTTTTATAATAAACAGTTAAAAAAAAAAATTTCAGTAACAAGTATCGGCTCGGGTATATGGTTGACAGACGTAAGTGACAGGTACAGTCTGTCTACCAATATCCATAGCTGCCTAGGTTCAATTCCTGGGTCGGTCCACTGGCAATGGACTGAATTGGAAGCATGTGTTAACAATTTTTGCATTAATTTTTCCTACAATAAACAGTCATAAGAGTTTTCCATTTTATATTATTAAAAGGAAGAGGATTTTTGGTTTGAAGTAGTTTTTCTTCCCTTTTTCTTGATTTTTCACCTTTAGCGCCTTCAGCCAGGCTTTTTCTTAGCTTTGCTCAACATTACATGTGGTTGGTTGCTCTAATTTTAATTACTAAAAAATTGATTATCCACCTAAAAGTTAGTTAACCCTAACTTAACTAAGACTAGAATTAAGATAACCTTAGCAATAGTTCAACAAATAATCCTGTAAAAAGATCCTTAAAAAACGCATTCACGCCATCTTATAGGTATCAAATACCATCCAAAGAACATACACATTCTGCATAAATTAAAAATTTTTAAAAATTAATCAATATGGTTAAATAATTGGTATTGATTTTGTGAAAATGCCAACTGTTCTTTGTAAGAAATATCTTCAATTTAATTACATGTAGCAGTAAGTAATAATTTCTTTCTTTAATTAATTTTTTTAATTACAATTTTAAGTTATCTTAAAAGCTCGTTAAACTTATTTAATTCCATTATTGTAGCCCTGATGAAGAAAATAAAAATTTTCGAAAGCTTGGAGTAGCACAAAAGTAGTTTTATTCAACTAGCCCTCTAGGACCGATACCCCAAGATATATATATATATATATATATATATATATATATATATATATATATATATATATATATATATATATATATATATATGTATATATGTATATCATATCATTATCTCTTGTCGTTTTTTAAATATTAGAGTTTTAATATTTGTTTTTGACCGTACCCCGTATAAGCACCTTCGGTATCAATAATATTTTAAAATAATAATTAAATGTAATTATTGGGACATTGTTATGATTTATACTAACCCTATTATACTTTTAAAAATATATAGACTCAGTAAAAAAATTGTGGTGTTTTAAAAGAGCCAAATTCTTTTTAATTGTCTTCTAGCTTTTAAATTTGGTTATAAATGGATTAATTTTTTTAAGCCTCCTAGTCTGTTGCATAATTTTTAAAATAGCTAATATTGTTTTATATTTATAGCGTTCTTGTTAACATATTATTTCAAATTTAATATGTTTTAATTTTAAAATAAATTTATATGTTGTTGTAATAAAAGGCACAAAAGAGGTTTATTCGTATTTAATTATTATATTTCTATTTAATTAATTTTTTTAAACAGAAACATTTTAATGATGAGCAATGAGCATATATGTACATGTGTAGGTATTAATGTTTGTTTATTATGTCTATGCTTTTAAAAGTATATTAAAGTTAGTATAAATAATAAAAATATCCTAATTATTACATTTAATTAATATTTTAAAATATAATTGTAAAAGAAGGTGAGTTACACAGGGTACGCTCAAAAACAAATATGAAAATTTAAATATTTAAAAACTATAAAAAGTAATGATACTATATTGTATATATTTATGATAAAAGTGACAACAACTATTTATTAGTAAAAAAATATACAGGGAGTTCCATAAGAAAAACATTAAGTTGGCATCGTAACTTTTAACCCAACCCTGTGTAAAAACTCGATTACTTTCTGTAGATTCTACGTAAAAAGTTCTAAATGATTTTATTAAAATTCTAACTACGCCATTTTTAGTTTCTCGATAATCGAGCCTATAACACCAACCTCAGTTTTTTAATAACTCCAGTAATAACTAAGATAGCCCATAAAAACGCCAAATTTTGCCCATCCTGTACATATACATATAAAAGCCATTTTATGCCAAAATATTAAATTAAATCACATTTTTTTAATCTGCTTTTCAACAAAAAAAAAGGTTGGTTCTTTTGAATCGTAAACAGGGATGGTAATTTTTGTACCAATGTGTTTCCATCACGGTAATTTGCGGGTTGCACTACTATAAGTCACTAACCATCGCTTGCTAATGATTTTAAAGTAACGCACACTAAAAGCATTTTTTAAATTATATATTTTTTAGTACAAAAACCTTTTTAGGAGCCAAACCAAAATGAATACCTAATAGGTTTATAAACGAATAATAATTTAAGGTAATACCTATAGAATACAATACACATAATGTTCCATTATTACTATGTATTTATAAAAATTTACAAAAAAACACAAAAAGCCTTTTTTATTTGTTGTATTTGGCAGCCATATAATTTTCATGAATATATTATTTGTCTACTAAAAGCTTGTATTACAATTTTAAATAAATAAATGCATTACTCGGGTATTAAATAAGGAAGCAAAAATATGGAACTAGCAACTAGCGATCCTATCAGCACTGTAATTTAAAAAAATCGTTACCGATATACCAGGTGTCTACAAATGTAAATTAAAATTTTATTCTTAAAACCAAAAATACCGAATCTGGATAGAAATGCCTTTAAAGTCTTATAAGGGCCTGTGTCCCATGATCTTTATGTTTAAAACGCAGTTATAATTTCTAGACATTTCCTTAGAGACTTCCACTGTACGGATTTACATTTTTTTTTTGTAAAATTACCCTCTGGTTACTGAGACACTATTTCACTACCTTTTTGGACAGTTTGTCAACCATCAAAAAGCAAAATGTATTGTGAGTTGTCTACTGTACATATCGCTAGATTATAACAAAGAGAATAGACAAGGATAGAGGATCAATCGCCGTTTCGAAAAGTGGTAAAGAAAGGGTCTGCGGGATGGCAGGGCATGCGCATACGCACTCCAATGTCAAAATCGGCGGTATATTCAAAAACATTGATTTATTGAGTAAATATACATATAACATTAATAAAAAGTGTGAAATATGGGTAATACTAAAATTTATTATTAATTTAATGACTAAATATTGGTAATTTAGTGCTAATGGTGTATTAAAATGTATTTGGTAGAAGTCTATTTTATTCTTAGATTGGAATAGGTTAATGTGGAAAAATAGATATAAATTTTAGGGAAATAAGAACAAAAAATGAAAATCTAAATAGAATTATTTCTTAAAAACTAAACTTTTATTGTGAAATTACATATTTAGCATAAAGAATGATTGTAAAATGTAAAAGAAGTGTATAATTTTAAGAAATATATGAAAATAGCACGCTTAAACTTACCAACCAAATAAATTTTAGATTTATTTTGATCCTATTTAGTTGAAAGGTATTAAAGTGTATAAGTTAATATTACTTATACTGAGAAAAGCGTAGTAGGATTTTAGTTTCCATAGGCCACTGTGCTTGGTCCATTTTATTCGATATCTACATACTTGTTTTTGAGGTATGAGGAAGCAGATAAGATTGTAGATTTTAATTAACAATAAAAATTTACGTTTCCACAATACTGGATACTTACTTATTTTGAAATAAAATATTTTTGTAAAGGAAGCCCAAAAATGCTCGGTATTGCAGAAAAAAAATCTTAATCCTAAACATCTTTTTTCCACAAATTTTCGATATTGACAAAAATAAGTGTATTTTCCTCTTAAGAAAAATTCATAATTTTTAAGATATTTCATATACCTACCACCGAAAACAATTAATATGGGATGGTTGATTTTTTCGTAAAATTAATAATAGTTTGCCTTATGGTACGAACTTAAGTAGACACACTCTAATCTTGGTTTGTACCTCAACTGGGTCAGTTATTTAGTGTTTAGGCCTTTTTATTTTTTCGCTTTAGTTTAATTTTTATTACTATTAATACTTTTTAAACTGGTCATTTGTCTTTCTTACAGTTCAAGGAAATTTTGGAAATATGGAGTGGCGCACACAAAATCCTTTATTGGTTCATTGTGTTTTTACCTGCAGCAAGATATTCATTAAATATATTTTACGTATTTATGTAAAATATTAACGTATAGAATATTTTGTCAAAAATGAATCTTGTGTTAATTTGTTTTTATTCATAAAAAAACAACGTAAATAATTTATTGAAAAAATCCAATAAATTTACACAAATGTTGTTTCAATAATTTATATTTATAACACAGGTCACACGTAAAATTAAACCGAATAAAACACAAAACAAATAAACAGCCACAACAATCACAAAACATCAGCCATATTGAACATATTGAAAGTCAAGAGTTTTGACATTTATAACAGCCAATAGCAAGCCGAAAAAAGAACCTCTCATGCGCATGACGAGTAATCCCGCTGTGTTAAGTTAACCATCAAACCGGTTAAAGTTCGCAAGATATTTGGCTGATAGTATTGATTCAGACACAAAAATGTTACGTAAAAAGTGCGTACTGAAACAAAAAAATTATAAATAAATCCATACTTTTAACCAAGCACGTGCGTTTTAACAACTGTAAGCAAGAATAAAATAAAACTTTGACGAGCTCTTCGGTCGCTGAACTTAAATTGGTGGGGGTAAATCAACTGTTTCTCTCCCTTGTCCATTCTCTTTGGATTATAAGCGATTTTGATTTGGTACCCCACGTTGTTTGGTTAAATACCTACCAAATTATTTCAGATAACAAAATAGTGACGTCACAAAATAATAATTTTAAAAAAAACTTATAAAACAAAAAATAACAATGTATTTGTAAGTTTTACTCACATATTATTCACAAGATGTAATAATTAAAATAATTTTACACTCTTTAATACTTATTTAATAACTTTTTCTTGTATTGTTTGTTTACAACAAGTAACCTTTAACCACAAACTTTTAATTAATTTTCCCCACTTTCCTCTACCACCATGAAATCGGGCTCGGTGCGGTTATATGTGGCCCGACCTTGAAACGACCAACCAGCGCCAAGTCGGAAGGACACAAAATTGAAGGTGAAAAATTTTAAACTGTTTAGTAGTTTAAACCAAATAATACAAGGGAAGGGGTGCAAAGTGAAGGAGGAAAGGAGCGAACATGTTAAGTGTTCCAGAAAGAAAAAGCTATTGGTATTTTAGCGCTTCTTACGACATTCTAAACAAGGAATTTTGTGCCGTTAAACAATAAAAAAATCTCTTAGTTTCTTTCAACAAGCCATAAATACTGCTGCAAGACTTGCCCAAAATATTACACGCAGCTGAGATCAGACTACAGTAAAAAGCACCAGAATCGGTTATTTAAATGGTTTAAAGCGTCACAGTCGGTCATGCAAAACTGTCACATTGGAGGGGGTCATGGTTAGTTTTGGTTAGTCAAATCTTTTTAACTAACCAGAATTAACCATGACCACCCCCCCAATGTGACAGTTTTGCATGACCGTATAAACCAATCAAATTACCGGTTCCGGTGCTTTTTACTGTAGTCTGCTGAAATCGCGCAGCACATGAATTATTCGGGCACGATGTACGATGGTACATGGTGTTAGATGGGAGGTTGGGTAGATAGGACTCTGTAATACTTTTAATAAAACCTTAGAAAAGTGCCATCTCGTAACGGCGGGAATAAGCATCGTGCAAGTATGTTCAGAAATTAATGGTGCGTTCAGTCATTTTTCCTTGGTATCGTAGCATACGTTCTTGTATACAGAGTGGACTTTAAGTAAGAACCCCTGTCAACTTTTTGATAAATAGTTGTGAAATGAAATTTCAGGTAGTTATACAGTAGGGACCTTAAGTTCTCTATAATATCGATAAAAATGCCAAACGAAAATATATTGGGCCATTTTTGTAGTAGGTAAGTCAATACTAAATATTTACTTGTTTATTTGACTATCGGCTAAAAAACAAATGGTCGGTTTAAATGTTAAACTTACCATGCAACATTTCAAGGTGCAGGAAGTTTTATGATCTTAACGATTTTATACAAAATATGTGATGAAAATAAAAGAAAACCCGTCCGTTTTTTGTTTAATATGTCAATGAAGCTTTATTGAATTTATAACTTATATGTATTATCATTATTTTTTAACCGATATGTTACTGACTTTTACTTTTAAACCAACAAAGTATTAAACAATATTTATCCCCAATGCCTTTTTTGTGTGGGTAATATGAATTATAGTTAATTTGCTTAACAATTTAGGTCCATACTTCATAATAACTTGAGAAGTTTATTAAAACAATATCTATTTCTTAACGTAAATTGAAAAGGTGTATCAATTACACGAATTACACTATATCTAACAAATTAAACTTTAAGTTAGATTTAAACAAGTTTTAGATATTTTTTACTACATTTTTATTTTTAAAATATCAGAATTTAATGATTTAAACTTGAAAAGAAATTATACCATTCATATTGCATCTCATAACCATTGAGAAGCTCCAACTCAAAACGCATTTTTTCATAGAACACAATTTTTAGAGTGTCCCACAATTATGGTAAAAATTGTAAGATACTAATAAAAATGTGCCTTACGATAAATTGCGTTAACATGTAGTTAAAAGTTGTTCTCAATTTGGAAAAAAGATAGAGTTGTTTTTAAAATATAAAAATTAGGTTTTTTCATATCTTGCTGTATGTAGCCGCTGGAAAAGATCAATATTATTAATTAAAATTTTGGACTTTCCCTATTTTCTAATGTATTTGTTTTACAGTTGTTTTTTTTCTTAATTATACAGCGTGTTTACTTAAGTTTGCATATGGAAAACTTATTTATTATTAATTTTACGAAAGAAAGTTATTCTTTAAAAAGTTCTGCATGGCCTAAAACCTAAAATGCAATTTTTAGATATTAATTTTGTGTAGTGGTATACGAGGTATGTCAAAAAATATGTTTTTTTTAAGAGGTGATTACTTCTATTTTTTAATATATCAAAAGTTTTTATAAAGAAAAGATGTTTAGAGTTAAAAATAACATTTAAGTATGCAAACTTGTTTATTTTCAAGAAATAAAAATTTTAGTTTAATATGCGTTTTCTGTGAAAAAGCAAAACTCATATTTTTTGACATATTTTGCAAACCACTGCAAATAACTAATATCAGATAATTACATTTTAGGTTTTAGACCATGTAGAACTCTTTCTAAAGAATAACTTTTTTTTAAATTAATAAAAAACACGTTTCCGTCCTTACTATCCTAAAAATCCTTTGTTTCCTTTAATAGGCTTCTCAAGTAATTATGCATCTACCACAAATTTTAGATTTGTCAATCAAGTTATCAGGGGTTACTCACTTTTTATGTCCACACTGTATTTATAGTATCTACAGATTACTCATTAATCATATTCTTTACAAAAAATTTTTAATTAACAATTTAAAACATCTTCTATGTTTTATGAGTTCCTTGTAAAGTGCATTTTTATCTGGAATATTTTGTATACTTATACAAGTTTAATCAGTAATGAATAGGTCATAAAATTCCTATATATATTTTTTTAATAATAGTGCGAGACAAAAATGAAAGACAATATTTATTTCTTGATTTGGCATTTATTTAATGATATTTTTAATTCAATCATCAAATCATTTATTTACAATGACCCTCCTTAAATTTCAAGATGTTGCACAAAGAAAATAAATACGTGTGGCTCTTAAGTAAGAAAAATAAATAAAATAAATAACACAAGTATAACATAAAATTTTAAGAATTACCAGAAATGATTTAAATGTCTACCTGCTGTTCAAAGACATTAATTAAGTCGTTGATTTAATGACACCATATACATCTTGCTGAAAAAAATTAAATTGTAATTAATGTTATGACCAACTGATTAACATGTAAAAATTAAAGATCACTTTAAAATAACGTCATTTTGTTACATAAATTAAAAAGTTATATTTGATAGTTTCGTTTTAAGTTCCTTTGCTCTTCCCTTTGTTTCTTTTTCTCATTAGTTTAATCATTATTCAAACTAAGCCTCTTTAGTTTGAATTATTTATCCAATCTTTTGATAAATACGTACAAAATTTATGTTGACATCTTTTGAGCAGTTTTCCCTTGATTTTATGGTATCTGTCAGAGCAGTAATCAGTCTCTTTAATTCTTTGGGGTCCATTTCTATCTAAATAATCCTCGTCGCCACTTTTATATTATAATATAATATGCAAAAGTTGACTTTTAAATATTCTGACATAAAAACTAACTGACTTTTTAATAACAGGTAACAATGAATATTACAATAACAAATTAAAAAACATTAATAAACAAGATGGCGAATCCAATAACTGTCATAGAGCAGGAAACCATTGCCTCCAAGTTATTAACGACTTTACCCTTTAATGATTCTGTCTGAAGTGTGGCGCCATCTGTCGGGCGCAGGTACAACTAAAATAAGGAATCAGTCGCCTTATTTAGAGTACCGTTACGTCATACATTGTTGTTCTCGCTTCATGTCGTTTAAATCAAGAGTGACAAAAAAATTACGTCATTGACGAATGTCGGAGAAAAATCGTTAGCAATCAGTCAATGTCAGTTACTGTCATTATTGATTTTCGATATTTTAGGCATTCCAATTTTTTATATATTTTATATATCTTTGTGAATGTTAAGTAAATAAAAAAACTATAAGTGTTTAGTGCCAAAAACAAATCTATTTTGCGTGACACTTGTGACCCCGTGTCTAACATCAAACATTTAAATTTTTCATGGAGTGTTAGCTCAAAACTATTTGAAACGTTTAGTGCCGTTTTGTGATTTCACACACACATACTTATTTTTATATACCTATTAGTGTTTGTGGGTTATTATTCAATATGCCGCAACGATACACAGAAGCCGAACAAGTTCTTATTTTAAAATTATTAAACTATTTTCAAATGGAGAAAGAAGCAGGCAAACCTCTTTTACCTGTGTGTGCTGTATTTAATGTAAGTTACAAATATTTTATTTACCATGAGTTTTTTTATTAATATTACTGTGTCATAGAGAGTTTCTGATGCCCTGGGAGTATCTATATCTACCATACAAAGAATTAGTACAAGTGGGGTAAAGAAAGATGAAGATTATAAAACCAATAAAAGCCTGGCTCATAGTTCGTCCCATGGGCCTACCTTGCACGAAATACATAAGCATGTAATAAGAACTAGGATTTATGCAATGTATACGGCAGGTAAGATAAAACATAATTTTGCCGTCCAATAGAAACACACCATATGTGCATTTTTATAACTTTTGAGAAAATGGCGTTTAGAGATTTGTCACATAAAATTCCTTACCATTTACATATAAGATATAAATTTTAAAAAATATATATGCAGGAAGTCGTTGAATCATGACCTGATAAAAATTAGTTTATTGTATTAAAAAAAAAGATTTATTTAACAAAAAACGCTTATTTTAGAGACATATACGTTCTAATTTAGTATCAAAAATATGTTTTGTAACTTATCATAAATGCCAAATGTATATTAATTTAGACATACAGGTAGGTGAATTGCAAGTAAATCTTGTACTCCCATGTAAAATTACCTACTTATACTTTTAGACAACTCTTTAAGATAGAGAGATAGAAAAAGATAGAAAAAATAATTATTAAATAAGAGACTATGGTTGCATATTTTCATCAAGTATATTTTAGGTCACTAACGGACACATTCTCACAACTGGTTTTTTTTCTCACTTTCTATGTAACGTGATGAACGAGTCTGCGGATCATTTAAAGCTAGAAGTACTACCCTTTCTTCTCTTAATCCCATGGCACCAAATAAACACACACCGAAAACGAGATTATTCTCGACTCCAAAAAAAAGTAACATAAAACAACGACCCGTACGATCATTCTTTAAAACAATACTGCCTCAATTAAGAACTAAAAATTGCGGGCATGCGGGCATCTCTTTCGCTTAGTTACAAGGAAAAAACATCCTATGTGAGCGCATACGTTGCCAAATTTGGCGGGATATCATAATTAGGGCAAATTTCTAGGTATTTTAAACGTATGTGGAAATTAGCGCTACACATACGGTTTTAATGCTTTGTAATTTTCAAATAAAGTTGTAACTTACAGTAAATATTAACACTTACGGTCTTTATGATTTGTAAGAACCCCATTTTTTATTCATACGTACAAAATGGCAAAATTTATATATTTTTTTATGCAGTTTTTTTTTTATAAAAATCGATTTTTGTTGCAACAATAAGAAAATTTAAGCATGTCAATGTCACATACGGTGTTTTTCTGTTGTACGATGGAATTTATTGTTTAAAAGGTGTCTTATTATTTTAGGGATATTTTTTACTAGTAATTTTGCAATTTATTCACTGTAAATTTATATTACAGGTGAGCATGTTACCCTCAATAGTTTATGTGACAATCTTCTACTGCTTGATGGTGTGCACATATCTATTAGTTCATTATCTCGCAGTTTGAAGAAGTTACAATTCAAATGGCGAAAATGCACGATTTCAAATGTCAATGCGAATCGTATTTTTCTGGTATAGCTTCTTTCCAGTTAGTGTCTTAATTTGCAACTATCAAGGAAATTTGTTGTAGAAGATTCTTAAAATCGGCATATGACACCCGATTAAAATGATCGAACTAATCCGATGGTTCTGCAAGCAGCTCAGAAAGTTGATTGTTCATAGTATCCCTTTAAAAATATTTAAAAAATATATTAAATATATTTACATGCTACGATCCGGACACCCCTCTTTCCCTTCATTTACTTTTATAATTAAGTTCTTATTATAAATGTCATCATAATATATGGAAAACTGAATATATTTTTACCTTGGTCTGCTTCGATAGAAACTCAGCTTTCAGCACCTTCTTTTAAGTCATTTTTTTAAATCACTTTGGTTTGGTGCACCTTTCCATAAAAATTGGAAACACTGTACAAATAAATTGCCTCGGCTGCTACAGTCTCCACATACATAGTTACAGAACACCAACAAAAAAATATTTATATACTCGTTAATTGGCAAACTTATTTTTATTTGCCAAACTTATAAACGTGTACTGAAGCCTTGAGATAGACTGTTCAAATTTAGGTTTATATACACAGGGTGTTTATACATTGTGATGAAAAACTGCTAGGGTGGAATTCTGTTATCAAAATAAAACACATTGGTCCACAGTTTCTTAGTTCTTAAGATGCACGGCGTTATATTTAAAAAAAAGTTAGCTTTTGTAAATATTTAAAATACCATTTAACATTTTTTTTTTTTTTTTATTAGGCACTTACTTATTTTTGGTATTTTTTTGTATCTTCTTTAATTAAAAAAAAAATGCATATTCTTAAACCATAAAAGAAATATATTGGAAAGTTTTTTGTTGTTATTTATTTTAATAAAATTAAATAATTAATTTATAATAACACCAGTTTTATAAAACTTTTTGATATCCCAGTAAAAAAAAATTGACTGATAATGTCTGTATTTCAACTGCTAATGCTGTTCAAAAATATAATAATTAATTTACATTTGGCTTAAAAATAAAAAAAAAAAAGGAAAATTTACTCTTTAGAAAAAACATGTTTTTGAAGTTTTTATGAAACCTGGTTACAAAAATCAACGTTTCCTTTGCGTGAATTATATTTTTTTACCATCAAGAAATTTTATTAAGAGTAACTTTTTTCCGCAAAATAAAATTCCTGATTCATTTGTTCTCTTGTGCATCGATTGTCTGTATAAGATTTTAGTTTTGAAACAACAACTAGCGTAAAAACAGTTTATGGCTATTATGATCTATCTCTGAGCAATTTTTACAAATCTCTTTAACTCATTTGCTCTTAAAGTTACGAAAAAACTTTAAATGGGAAATATTGTAGTTTCTTTCGTAGAATACCGTCATTTAAGTAATTGTTTTAGGCAAGATGTGCACTGAAGTGACTAACAAGAGGAGTGGCGGCGAGTTGGTGAGATATTGGTATGTGAATTCTTTAGGGCTTTAAAGATTTCATCTTCCACTAGCTCACCCCCTGGCCACCAAGTTATTTGCTTGCCACTTCGGTTCGCGCCTCGTCAGAGAGCAAAACTTTGGTAAAGGGTAACTTTTTTTTCATAAAAATAAATACTAAAAAAGTCTCCCATATGTGGACAAACTGTAAATACCTTATGCTAGGATTGTTCTTGAATTTGGAAGCAAAGTTTTGTCTCCAATTAATAGGATATTTGGTAACATAAATAGATATTGTAACAGATTTCTTTAATGTAAGTTAAAATAAACTAAATATTTTGGCCAAAAGGGCAATATTAGGTTTAATTAGGCTAGGTTTAGTTAAGTAGTTCTAATGCTACTGTATATCTTAAATTTTATTTTTTATATGTCAAATAAATAAATAGTTTTAAAATCACCAACAGCAGACGACATGCTGTATATGAGTTTTGTGTTTTATTTTTATCGGGAATTTAATTATACTTCCTTAATATTCCTGCCTTTAAATTCCCAATATAATTTTAATAAGACCGCAATGTCGTATTGATATCATTAGTGTGGAACGGCCTTCATTTATCACGAAAGTGTATAACCACCTTAATAAATATTCTAACGTCAAAATTAAAACGTCATTTTTTTTTTGGTTAAGTATATGACATAATATACGACGTGCCCTAATTTCGATATGACGTCACGAAACGTGACGTAACGGTATAATTCATCTTTCTTAAAAAGATTATTGCAGAATTGCGTGTATTTTATTTGTGTACTAGAGGCAGCATTGCTGCTCTGTGCGAACAGTTTACGTGTGAAAAAGTACTCGTAGTGTTTTTAGTCTATGGTCACCGATTAAATTTTACTAATTATAATAAACTAAAAGAAAAAAATAAATATTAAAAAAATTAAACTGACTTTAAAGGAAATAAAACTCACTTAAAATTTAAAAATAATAAATAAAGAAAATTAAAAAAATTAAGTCGGGTAATAATATATGCTATTAGCTTTGTTTGCGGGTTCGGTTCTGAACCGGTTCTGGGACTATTCGCGTGCGCAGTGAAAAAGCAGAGTTCGCGGTTAGTAAAATCCTGAATTTTTAGTAACAGTTCTGTGTTCGCGGGTTACAATCGAATCAGTTCGTTACCGGTTCGTAACCTGATTAGCAGTCCTGGGATTTTTGTTAGAACTAAAAGTTCAGTTCGGAATTTCATGCGCATTGTCGACATGGTCAGCTGTTTTCTGTTTTTGTGGTACAGAAATAGACCGTTGTATTACAGTTTATTTGTTTCTGCCACTTTTTATGCGTGTTAATATACCTGTTGAATATTTTTTTATATTTTTGTGATTCTGAGCGTATATAAACAAAGGATTTTTAATTGTAGTCCGTATGAATGTATGTATGCAATAAAATAAATAAAGATTTAAATAAAAATATAGACAATATTACAAGATTTTACCATTTCTTCTTGTTTGAATTTTATCTTTAGTTAAATACACATACTCATGTTAAAAACGAGAGGAGGCAGGGAATCCCTCGTTTTCCGCCGAGAGACCTCGAGTGGCTTTCGACAGTATAACAATTTACCTTTTTGTTTGAATTTTTTTTGTGTAGTATCCCATTTAACCATGAAAAATCCTAACCAAAAGGCTAGGTTAGAATACATCCTCAGCTGTATAGAAAATCGTTCGCGGTAAATAAAAATTCCGAACTAATAAATAACTAGACATGCGCTTTAAAACAATTCTAAACCAATTCGGTTCTGGTTCAGAATCAGTTCATTACTAGACCCGCGAAAAAGCTATTAAAGTATAAAAAGTATTTGTTTGTTTAGTTATCAACTTTAAGTAGTTTAGCTCATATTTTATTACCTGACTTCATTTTTTTTATTTATTAGTTTGAAATTTTTTGTAAGTTTTATTATTATTTTTTTAAAATCGGTTTAATTTTTTGTATTGTTTTTGCTATTCTTTTGCGTTTTTGGTTTTAATCTTTAAATGTCGAAAAAATTAAATCTAAAAGTTTTTTATATATACATTTTGTATAAATCCCGACGCATACCTATTTTAATCAAAATTTCATTTAATATGGAAATTTTAAATTAAAATGAAATTTTACAGCTATAGAAAACCAAATCACGTTTTAACTGAACCACTTCTGTATACATATATCAATGTATGCTTTGCATTGTTTATGTAATAAATTAATGATTGCTTTTTTGGTTGTAGTTGTGTGTAAATATTTATTTTATTTTGCAGAAAAAAGGTGCTAACTTAAAATGTTTGCAATAGATACAAATTTAAAAAATTAGCTTTTTATAAATGTCTGTTTAAAGATCTGGCCACACATAACCGCATTGAGCCCGTACTGGGCCTGGTTTAACAATGGTAGGGAAAAGTGAGGCAGATTGATTCGGAAAATTTCAAAACTTTTTATGTCTTTAAAATATTAAATACACATTTTTTAGCTGAGTCTGTTGCATTAAGCAATAATATTATAAATAGTGCTCCATAGTCCATGCTTAACTAAAATAGATTTTTGTAACGTTCCTTTAAAAGTGGTAGACAATGTGATGTTTTCAATAATACTACTTTCGAGTCGTGATCGGGACTGACCAACCATGCATGGTCAAAACATCACCGCATACAGTGGTCGGAGGCCAAAATTATTCATAAAGAAGATCACTGAAATAATAGTAAAATTTAAAAAAGCTATTGTGATTTAAAACAACCAAAATGTATTTAGCAAGCCTAGCATCGTCATATAAAATATCTGGCAACCTGTGCTGAAGCGTGAAAAATTGTTCAAGCTTCGGTGAAAACGCAGAGTATTTAAGTCGTAGTTTCTTAAGAGTAGTTTTAGTTCTGGTTAGTTCTGGTTTGTTTTGAAATAGATACCATCCGAAACGTCGTATATCAGTTAAAAATAAAGACAATGGAAGTCCAAGAAAGTAGTATTATTGTAGACTTTTCTACTTACCTCTGTTTTTATATCCAAACTTTAGGTGCAGTTAAGAATGTGTTAACCTGTTCATTATACGATCCGTTATTATTTAAAGCATGGTAACACAAATTTATAGTTTATCAATAACTTATTTATTGTTATCCAAAGTTTAAAAACTACAATAGTCAAACGCCCGAATTATCACTCACATGACATTTATTTGGTACCCTTCATATATCGAAACCTACTACCAGAGTACCGATGTTTTCCATACACGACCCAGCATAAACCAAAAATGTATATCTTACAAAACTAAGTGAGTCAGTATAACAAATGCCAACAATATATATTAACCAAATCGGGTATAGCTTCCCCATACTTTCTCATAATTCCCCATACTTTCCCCACATTTTTTAAAACACTCCATGCTTTCATATATTTCCCCATACTTCCCCATATTTTCCATACTTCCCACATACTGCTCCATACTTTCCATTGCTTCCTTTAACTTCCCCATAGTTTCTTATACTTTCCTATACTTCCAATACTTCTTAATACTTCCCCAAACTTTCTTATACTTTCCCAATCTTTTCTATACTTTTCCATACTTCCTCATACTTCCTCATACTTCCTCATACTTCCTCATACTTCCTCATAGTTCCTCATACTTCCTCATACTTCCTCATACTTCCTCATACTTCTCTCATACTTCCTCATACTTCCACATACTTCCTCATACTTCCTCATACTTCCCCATACTTCCTCATACTTCCTCATACTTCCTCATACTTCCTCATACTTCCTCATACTTCCTCATACTTCCTCATACTTCCTCATACTTCCTCATACTTCCTCATACTTCCTCATACTTCCTCATACTTACTCTCTCTCATACTTCCTCATACTTTCTCATACTTCCTCATACTTCCTCATACTTCCTCATACTTCCACATACTTTCTCATACTTCCTCATACTTCCTCATACTTCCTCATACTTCCTCATACTTCCTCATACTTCCTCATACTTCCTCATACTTCCTCATACTTCCTCATACTTCCTCATACTTCCATACTTCCTCATACTTCCTCATACTTCCTCATACTTCCTCATACTTCCTCATACTTCCTCATACTTCCTCATACTTCCTCATACTTCCTCATACTTCCTCATACTTCCTCATACTTCCTCATACTTCCTCATACTTCCTCATACTTCCACATACTTTCCTATACTTTCCTATACTTCCCCATACTTCCCCAAACTTCCTCATACTTTCCCATACTTCCCCATAATTACCCAAAAATTCCCTATTTCCAATTTTTTGATAAATAGCTAAATTTAGACTTTTATACTAGGAAAAATAATACAGTTTACCGGTAGTTAAACACATTAAATTGTTAACGCATAAGGGACTGTTTTATTTGCATTCTGTCCTATATTTTTTATAAAACCAAATTTTATATATGTATAATTCTTTAATTATTTTTATTATTTTTTACTATGAAGTCGTAAAATTTAAAGTTTACATGGGATTTCCTATGTCTCGCCCGGCGATGCATCACCCGGTATATATATATATATATATATATATATATATATATATATATATATATATATATATATATATATATATATATATATATATATATATATATATTAACGGGTTAAATAACTGATGAAATAAAACCACCTGATCTACTTTAAGATCTCAATTTCACACATATTTGTATTTTTGGCAGGACATGGCATGTTAGACCTTCATGAAATGTAAAAAAAAATATTGTCAGTCCACTCCGCATGCTCGTGTCCAATATTTTAAGCGAAATGGGTTAAAAAAAAACTTTTGCGTTTAATAAAACACTAGAAATGCGATAAATTGTCCTACCTCACTAAAATATTTGGTCCTTGAAGAAAATCGCGTAATATTTTTATGGAGCACTCTCAATAATAAAGGTCTCGCTACTGTTTGGTAATCAAATAAACGATTTTGCTATAAAGTTACAGCAGAAACATATAGCTGTAATAATGCTAGAATAAAAGAAGGTCACAATCGCTGATTTTATTTAAATTTAATGGTAATTATTTAAACAATTACAATCAGTGCGATTATTACAAGGATTCTTTAACATAACCTCTAATTAGGTGTTTGATGAGGCCTGGATTTTTTGTCTTTTTTTAATAGGACATTGTAGTATAGAAGTTTGCAACGCTTTCAAAAGAATTTAAAGTCAGCTGTTTTTAATATGTTGTTCTCCTTCCTCTTCTGGATTGGCCCTGGGCTTTCTGGCTGGTGGTAGTGGTTGCAGTTATTAGTTTGCGTCCTACCTGTACAGGTAATAATCCAAAGTTTTAAAAACATTTTAGTAAGTTGGTTTATTTGTTCTTAGCTCTGGTCCCTTTTGGTCCAATTTATCAGCTCGTTGAGGAAAAATCTGGATAGTCGAGCCCGTAGCCCTGGGAAAATCCTGATTCTTTCACTATTGTTTGTCTTGAAAAATCTAAAGTGGCATGGATTTCGGCCATCTTCTCTGGAACTGGCACTGTTATTGCGCATAACCGGTTTCTTTCTGTGCTGACCCCTCCGCGACTTCCGCCACCATTCTGCGCCATTGGAAAACACCTCGTCCAGCACGCCAAACAGGAAAGATCAGGTTATAGCAATCTTCACTCACAGCGCCTGGTTCCAGAAAAAGATGCCTTCTGAAAGTCCAGCCGTGAGTTTCCTATCTTCCCCGGGGCACCAGAGACGTCTTCTTTACATCTTCCATGCACGATACCAGGTGAGCCGCATGGACTCCCTTCCGACGTCCTACCACGACCAAGAACAAACGGAAACTGTTTAAAAAAAAAAAAAAAACATTTCATAGGAACCCAATTTTTAGTTTCTTGTCTTT